>VOMN01097814.1:0-80745 GCA_014899125.1 Orchestia grillus | reverse complement strand
GTGTTCACATAAGTGCTGGCGATACTGCTGGGCAGTGACAGCGACGGGCTGACGACGTCACCCATCTCGATTTTCAATTGACGTTACCGTGAACGGTGGTGTTTTCTTTTTTAAAATATAATCATTATTACCATTTCATAAGTGTGCATCAAGGTCAATACTGACTGAGAAGCTGAATTTTTTTGTAGCATTGAAGTATTTTATAATGAAACTGGCTCTGAACACATGTCATTTCTTCCAATTTTACAATTATTTAAAAATTAAATCAATCAAAATGGCGCTGCTGCGTTATAATGGGTAAATGAACTTCACGGTAATTGTCACTCACGCTAAATTTTTCGAAAAACGATAAAAATTCGAATTTTTAGATTTGATAGTTCATTCCATAGATTTAGACGTACAGAAATTCTTGATAATGAAGAATCGGCACCGGCAAAAAATAATGATCGGAATCAATACATCACTAATAAACATTGCACTGTAAAGATACGTAGAAATGTTAAATGTGCGGGTTTCACGTGTATTGAGTGAAAATAAAATAGAAACCCGATTTTACAACGCTTCTGTAAATGTTTCGCAACGTCGTGACTGAAGTAGCTAAAAACACTTACTCTAGATATTTTCACAGTAGGTCTTCTATGAAACTGACCAAATGTATAAAATAAAATTGAAAGCGCTTAACACGCAAAAACAATGAACAGGGTAATAAAAATGAAAAAAAAACTCAAAACTTATTCTCTGCTTTTATAACACGAGCACTCTACATTTCATTGATAGACTAAATTACAAAAACTTGAGCAGCTGAAATTCCCTTCCATAGGTTCCAATTCATCCGTCGTACTGATTTTGTCACTGCGTATTAGCTTTCGCGTGATAGCTTCTCGCAAAACGATGCGGCGGGGAATCTAGACCATTAATTCGATGTGGTGGATCACCTAGAGTCTACACCATCACCCGCCCATGATCACAGCCAGCTCATTCAACAACTTACACAGAGAATGCACCGTGAGTCGAACCCACGCACATCGCAGCGTAATGCTCAAAACTAAATTAATAAATGAAGAATCGCATAATAAAACGAGCCGATAAGTAAACTTCAGAGGGAATAATGCAAATCGCACAGCTCTTACTACAATATGCGTTAAAATTCTTTAAAAAACACAGCGAGAGGGAAAAATTGTCAGAAATCGAGAGAATGTGGCTTACTCTTTCTTTTCTCGCTCGCCATAAACATAAATGCAGGCAAAACTAGGTTACTGAATGAAGTATCGAACTTTTGGGGCAATATCAACATTTGAAGTTCTACTTTCATGGACAGGTCATCAAGACAACATCCAGACCATCTTCAGGCCCCATCGAGTAAGCGCCAGACACGCAACGATCAAATCCTCTCCAGCGCTCGAAAACAATCTTTATACGTTAGAGTTCAATGCAAAATTTTATCATGTGTCCGTCTGTGACTTGATTCAACGTTTGTGCCAAAGTAGTTTGGTGTGAGCGCATCTTTTCAAGGCTTTCAAAGAGTATGCATTTCATAGTAAGCCTTAATTTAAATATATTATAAAAATAAGCGTACCGTAAACAATTGAATTAATTTTGCTAGCATTATTTCTCTTAGATCCTTAGGAGGAACTAAAACTTTAACTTTTTCACAGTCCGTCATCAAGAACGACTGCATTGATAACCTTTTCGTTCAGGTCAGAACAAAGAATTACTAAGGAATGTAACGGGATACTCATTTAAATTGCAAAAAAACGAATCTAGAATCGATGATGACTTCAGCGCAATAATTTACTGTCTACTATTTAGAATTAGTTAGAACTTTTTTGGTTACCCTGTATCAGTGAACGATGAAGAATGAAAAAATTTAACATATAAATAACTAATAGAAGAATTCATTCACACGCTCGATTTTCTTCATACCAGTCAATATTGAATTGGGTACATTTTAGTTCGTGTTCTGATACAAATTTTCCCGTTTATTTCAAACCTAATTGCTACATAAAAATATTATGGCTGCGTTTCAACTGAAATGATATCAACTAAACAGCATGAAGAAATCAATAGAAAACAGTGAATAAAGTAACAAATTTTGCACGGGTTGTATTTGAGCAACTAAGCTCCGCAGTGGTGTTGTACGACGAGCTGCTTCACTTGACATAGCTCACACTGGCGACTTATGTATGCTTGTAAATTCAAGGGCTCTCAGTGTATATGCACGCCCTACGGTTGCTCATCGCATTAGCGACCTCAACTTGGATTTCAAGCTTTGTTCCTAATTAGAGAATTGACTACAACGTGCATCGCCGTAATTGTGCATATTTCTTCAAACGGTTTTAAAATCATCTAAAAAATCTGTAATATGTTTCAGTTAGTCACGCTCGAAAGTTAGTATATAAATAAATTACACCAGATACCCGAAGTACTCATCTTTTCTCAATAAAAACATGTTACAATTCGACATATTCATACGAAAATGACCGATCATACGTCGCTTCATTTAATCACGCTTCACTTATCCCATAAGCTTCGAGTTTTCACTCCGTAGCGGCAGCGGCTTGGCAATTAAGATAATAATGGAATTTTTTAAGCGAGGGCATTAAAGACACGACACAGGACACAATAGTTCTACTAAATTGGATGCATTGATTCTTTCAAACGTCTAAAGTGAAATACACACATTTCTTGAGGGAAATCACATTTTTTATCAGAGTGTTTTTATAGGGAATTTATCAAAATTGTCATCTAAATATAGACAGCACTAGAGTATAACATTTTTAATTCTTAAAATTCAGTTTTGTTTATCTAGCCATGTATCAAATGAAGGACTTTTACTGAAACGCTTCAGGGACAATTTTCCGTACGATGACACTAATCATTGTACGCCGCCGTGGAAAACGAAACTCATCTCTATATATATATGCTGGCCAATAAAAAAAATTGTTTACACAATCATAACAGATTCTATAGTTTTAACAAAAAGATCTTAACTTTACATAGAAACATATGATACCTTCATCATCCACTGCCTTCAAAGTAATGGAGTACTAGATCTTTTATAACGAGAGTGAAGTAGGAATTCAATAAAAATCCGGGTTATAGTGCGCTGAATTCGACAAAAATCGAATCAGCAATCTTCTATAAATCACTGAATTTCAACACAGAATTTTGTATTAATGAGTTTTGACTGATACACTCGTGCGTATGTCGGGATCATAGAGGTGACAGATCTTTCTTGGTTCATTCCGAATGACTATTACCGGTATTGATCGCTGAAATTCGAAATGGAACAATTTTTTTTAATAGAGATTACGAAAAGATATTCGGATATCAAAAATCATTCGACCAAAAATATGTTACGAAGCAAAAACGGCATCGAGAGAGCTTACACTAGATATATCACAAGGGAATTGGAGCGAGGACTGCCATGACAAACAATTCAGTGCAGGGCATAAAAAAGCACAAATATACGTACATGATCCTAGTCCTAAATTTATTTAAGAAAATATTATATTGACCACCTCATTATTTCATAAATCATCCTATAATTCCCACGAGTAATGGCGGCGATTCTGGGTGGTATTGAGTCTACCTATTTCGGGCGATATTGGGTCTACAAGTGTCCCAAATACGCATCTGATCGATTTCAAACAACTCGTGCATCAACTGATCTCGAAGTGCGCCCACAGTACGTGGGCGATCTTTTTGACGTCAACTTGTTGTTATAGGTTGTCCTATAAATTTTCTATTGGGTTCATGTGTGGAGATATAGCTGCCCAATCTAAATGCCTGAAATATATTGAACGTCGTGGCAATTAATGACAGTTCTAGCCTGATGCAAACCGCAGCTGTCATCCTCGAAACGAGTTCGAAAAACAATGCACTGGAGCTCGAAAAATTTTATGCGACTAATTTTTTGTCCGGGGAACTTATTACTACTCAATCATACGTCATATTACCTTGAAACAATTACTACTGATTCCGCAGAAACCACGGATACCACTGAGGGGAATTAGTATTCCACTGACGCACTAACAGGGACAGACGGTCAGCATACCAATTGGGAGAAATTTACGTATTGTCCTCTATCGTAATGAAATTGTACAAAGCGGCTCTCAACACAGATTTTAACGCGTTAGCCTTGAATAAATACACGAATAAAATTATTCAAGACTAATGAAAGAATTATCAGTAAAACATTCACAAGAAGCAAAATTCCATAATACACCGTTGAATTCCCTGCTAATCAAAGAAGAAAATATTTATAAGTATTATGATTTATAAAGTAAAAAATTATGTGGCATAGAGTGAAAACGATAAGAAAATACATATTTGGCTCAAATAAAATGATATATTGACTCTATAATAAATTGATACGTAGATCAGCTAATTCTACTACCAAATTGTTACTACAGAGCTCCCTGTGGTAGCCACTCAATAAAAATAATACGAACCAGATTAGAACGGAAAATATAAAACTTACCATACAATACTGTACAGATTTCGGAGGTAACTAACCTCATACAAAAACTGATCACAGATAGATATACTGTAGTGATGAAAATCCCTGAAATTAGTCTGAAATATCATTTAAGAACAAAAATGCTGCGTCTCAAATTAAAATTTTCACATTATTCGGTTGAAACGAATTATGCTTACTCTTCTTTGCTAATAAAATAAATTTTGGTTAGCCATAATACAAAACCGAGCTCGATTTACAGCTTGTATACAGCTAATGAGAATACTCAATCAGTTATTATATGTCGCCACTAAAATTCCCACAATGAGCTTTATGATTTAGTACTCTATAATGGCTTACTCTAAAGTGTTACACCTTCGACCTGTTGGAATAGACCAATCTCTGGTTGCTGCGTGACTTAATATTGAATAAACTACTGTTAGATCATAGAAAATAACATGAACTGTAGTCGGAACACGGCAATTATTTCACGGATTTAAAAAATATGATTTCTAGACTTTACTTATTGTGAACAAAGGTAGCATGTGCGTGGAGCACTATGTACTTTTATAAGTGCGATCGTTCGTTTCCCTTTGAAAGCACAAGAACTCGAAGCAGCGGGGAACGACAGCGTTAGCACTGCTGCACACACACGCCCTATCCAGGTGAGCCCCCGCAGGAATTGAAGAAGCAACAGCCTGCACGACGCGCATCACATGGCCCGTGAACGGAACTAATCCAGAGCAGCGAACGCGCGACGGCGACGGCCAGTAGCTCGGCCCCTCCCTCGGCTGCGGGGGCGGGAGCGTGTAGGCACACCGCCGCCCCCGCAATAAAGGGGAGACGCTGCAGTCCGGGCTTCAGGTCCTCTGCCACACCACGCAACCGCTGCTCAAATATTTACTGCATCCTTAAAGATTTGCAGTAGATGTTCGACACGCTAACTCTATTCTCTTACTCCTATTCTCAACAGGGCTTAGGCCTACACTATGAACCAGTATTATCATTTTTACAGCGTTACGAAGTATGGCCAACAATGGGCACAAGCCTCACACACTTTACGAGTGATTCAACACGTTCTTTACTATCATTGATGTCTGAGCTATAATTTTTGTACGGTACAGGAAACTAAGTGAACTTTGGAAGCGTGTAACAATTTCGCTGTCACCGCCGTGAGGATGCAAACAATCTTCTACAACGGGCAAGTGTTTACTGTCCATTTCCAAAAGGACCTTAAATTTACCAGAAAATTTTATTCTCCACAATTTGAACTAGCAATGGTCAGCTTATCTTATTCTTGTGGGTACTACAGAGACACCTCAGCCTGGCTCAAAATTTTTCCTTCGCTACAGTTTCTGAGCTAGAAGACTATCGGGACTCTCTTGGAACAGTAGGCAACCAATGCAATGTACATCTGGCACTGTGCTGCGCGCTGTTTGTGTACACAATTGACAAAGTTTGGTCTAAAACAAATACTTGTGTTCATAACTTGAAGGACTCAATAATGGCCCTATCAATTCAAACATCTATGTATATGTGTGTGTACATATATGGGGAGGCAATATTTCATGAAGTGGTTCTTGCGATAAACTTGAAAATGAATTTTTTCAAAAGAAAAATAAGTTGACACTTCATTAGCATTTGTAAAACTGATTCTTTGCTCGTACTCTCGAATTCGAAGCGATGATTTACGAGCAAATATAATAGTTTGCAATGGAACATACGCTGGTCTGCAAGATCGTCTTCACTGTTTCGATTCTTAGAAAGTCTCCAGCGAAGCTTCAGGACGCAACATCAGAAGCAAAGAAAATAAACTATAGTGGGGCAATAAGTATTTACATTTTTCGCTATTATACCGCACCGTAGAATATTGTCAACAACGAAGGAGATGACTATTTTGATAATATTTCATAGTCAAATGAGACAAAATCTAACAGTTCGACAATAATTACAATAGGATTATTTGGCGAAAATCAAATACTGCCATTCAACGACGAAAAACCCCGCCCACACTAAAGCATGGAGGTGGAAGCATCTTGTTATGGGGTTGCTTTTCCTCTGCAAACCCAGAACGACTCCATGTCATTAAAGAAATTATGAATTCGATTAATTACTGTAAAATTTTGGCTGAACATTTGATGCCTTCTGTTCAGATGTTCAAGTTAAAAAGAACTAAGTGGATGTTTCAACACGATAACGACCTTAAGCACAAGTCGAAATACACTTCAGAGAGACTTCTTAGTAAGAGGGTCATGGTTTTCGACTGGGCTTCACGATTGCCATATCTTCATCCGATCGAAAATGTTTGAAAATAGTTGAAGACTTACGTTGGAATGAAAAAACTATCAAATTTTGCTGAATTGGAACTATTCTACCCTGAAGAATGGGAGAAAATATTTCTCGATTTAAGCAAAACCCTTCTTTTCATACAAGCATCGCCTGCAAGTGGTCGTAACTAAAGAGGGCTATGCGACCAAATATTCATCTAGTTGAATGCTATGTTAGAAATATTTATTTCCCCAAGTCATCACATTTTCGCTGCTATTTGAACATGTTCAACAAATCTCTGTTCACTAAGCATTATCTAATGTGTTTTATCTTACCCCTTGTTATGTAGGACTCACAATTCTCCAACGCTTTACGAAATATGTTTAATAGCGAAAGATGTAAATTATTCGGTATGTTACGAATACTTATTTGACCCGCTGTATGCACCAATTTGCGTACAACTCAACCACGCGGGATCATACTAGATGAAAAATGTTGTCACTAGACAACATCACTTTGTATTAGATAAATTGACTTGTTAACTTTTCTTCGCAACTTGAAGTTAGATTGATGAACCTTAAATCTGCCTTAACTTATAGCTGGATGAACGAAAATGTGAATGCATTTCATTTAACTTCAATAGATATATTAGAAATATTTTTCTGCGAGAATATTATATTAGAAATTACCGTTAACACAAGAAAAACGGAATAGTGAGAAGTGAGTGCGTAACTTCCTAATGTTCGGACGGATAAAGCAGAGAATATTTCATCATTCAGGGTGTCTCAATTTTAATCACATGTTATTCACAATTCAAACAAAGTAGTTAATCATGACAAATGCAGCCCAATACAAGTGCTTTCACCATTTCGTATCAGCCCATTCAACTCCAAAATAAAATTAAAATCCCCCAATTGCACTCAGTAGATCGATAAAACCAACGAAGAAAGACAACACAAAATATGGATGAAAATCGGCCAGATTAGCTCACAGACCCAAATTTGACTTCATAGAACAATACTAACTTCGATGATACTGAACTTTCCAAGAGCACTTAACGAAAGTCATAAATTTTCTTTGTGTAATTCAGTATAAGAAGGACGCCTTGCAATACTTTTTAAGAATTTTTTTTACGAACGGCTTTCAATTATCTCATCGCTCTTCAATCATGTCTAGACCTTTATTACATCACAATCTAGTACATATGTCAATGTTTAGGATTGAGGCGTGTCAATACAAGTGGGTTACTAAGAAAATACATACAACAAAATTTTAAATTACAACTAAAGCCAACTTTGACTTTCATACCGAGTAAAATCAAACCTGTGCATTCAAGTAGATACGCCTCCGCATTTTCCTCAATAGTACACATACGGAAAGTTAGACTCTTACAGATGTAGATGTTTCTTCATCCTTTCATTGTCAACGTGCTTGCTAAATGCTACAACACACCATACCATTTTCAGGTCTATTTCTTGTACATAAAATTTAAATTCTTAAAAATGAGAACTGATGATTCTTCACTGGAAATTCAAGTACTTTAAAGTAGAAATCTGGCTCCTCAAAATGCACCCCCTCGGTTCCACAAAGTGAAAACCAGTTCTTTATAATGGCAATCTTTATCCACAAAATGAACCCTAAGTTCTTCAAAGTGAAAATCGAATTTCTCAAGAACAAATAAAGTTCTTCAAAGTTTCTAATATATTGGACTGCTGAAATTATATAACTTTGAATAAAATTACCGAATGAGGACCTTATTTGAAAGTCAGCAAATTTTTTAAAATTAAGCAATGACTTTCCTACAATTGCATATACTCGTATAAACCCTTCATCAACCTAAAGAACCATATAGCCCCATTTCACAAAGATGCGGTTAGTTCTTTGTACAAACTAGATGCAGCTTTGTTGCAAAAATAATTTGATCTTTGTAGGGCTAATTGAAATATTTCTTATAAACGTGTCTATTTGAAAAATATTCAACTACATAAATGTAGGCATAAATCGAGCAACTCAGTCCGGTAGTGAAGTAATACATTGTTTCTAAAAATATTTAACATTAAATGTAATAAGAACAGACATAAAAATCATGGAAAATGCACAGGGTAATATTCATTGCCATTATTTTGCTAACAGTTGCTTAATGAAACAGAAGTTAAAACCATTTATAAAAAAATACTCGTAGAATTTATCAAACATTTATAAAAAGCAACTCAAGATGCACACATAATACGTAGCTGTAACAATATAACAATTAAACATTTTTTATTTCGTTGAAGTACGTTACATAAAATTTAATTTGTACATCTACCAGTACATAATAACGAAATACAATTGAAGGAAATTATTCTTCAATAATATTCAGGCGACCAAATTCTTAAATCAGCACCATATTCATATTGGTTGAACTGAATTTGGGAGTTTTCGTAAGTCATATCAAGCGCAGGTTTAGAGAGGAAATATATAAACATACAGAATAAAAAATGCAAACTAACAACGTAAATAATGGTGCGGTTGATGAGAAACTTGAAATCATTTACTCAAAAAGCTATCTCCAATATTACCCACCCCAAGAATCATAACAAATTTCTCAAAAAGAATAGGAAAATATTATCAAGTAGCAGCTAGGCACGATGATTCGATGGAAATGTATTTGAAACTGACATTGTTACAGTTATATACGGTATGTGCATACTAAAGAACAGCGTATAAAATATGCACAGGAAGAGTATTTTTCTTTAGAAACGATTTTGACTTTTATTTCGCTACGCAGCCATTAGCAAAATCGTGACACTGCAATGTAATTTTCCCCATTCCCCATAAACGGTACATATGTTAATATAATATATTTGTTCGGCACATTTAAAAAGAATTACATGTTTCTAAACTGGGCCGAGTTCAGCTCGATTTATGCCTATATATAGCTAATTGAATGCACGTACACGAAAAATATTTGCAATGATACACACATTTGGAGTGAAGTCGTTGCATGGTAATAAATCGTAATTTATAATACTGAATAATAAATGAGACTCCCTTATGGTGAATACATTTTATATGCTGTAATTTTAGCAATGAACGTGAAAGAATTTTGAACATGGATGAATTAGATTTTCATTTGAATAACCTTATTTTCACGTAAACCAGCCTGAGATACGTATTGAGGATCTGAGTTTCAGGTACAGGAACTTTATTTTTGACGGTATGAAATCCATTTTCATTTTAGAGAAATTTAAATAACTCTTGGAAACTATATTGTGTAAAAACCGAAGTAAAAATATAAGATACACGACTTTCGTACGTCCTTCAACTTTCTCACCATTGAAAGGACAAAAAACTGAACATACTTTATGTATCAACTCCGAGCCCTTCTTTAACTGCGGATCAAATTTTTACAATTTAGAATACAGCGCTTCTAAACAAGAAAATATAAATCGAGTGGTTGCATCCAAAGCATCAATAGCACTTTTTAGGCTAATACAAAAACCCAAGTTTGAAAGAGGCTACCAAGAATCATTCAAATCATCAAAACAAGAAATGAACCGTAAATAAGAACGCATACTTTCTCAACGAACAAGCCAAAGGCAACCTTAGATGCCAGGGTCGGTGTTCGGATTGTATGGACCGTTCACGGGGCAGCGTAATTTGAGGCGATATCAGTCATTTATAGAAGGTAAGGCATGCAATTAGGCCTGTTCAATACTTTCATTCACAGTAGGGTTTTCAGAGGCCAAAATACTTTTACATTAAAACGTGTGTTGAACAATGATTACAACTTGTCCAGTACGGATTTGACATATTAATGAATATTTAAATGCTAAAAAAAACTACAGTTGTAGTTAAAATAATTGCTGAAAAATAATATCCACTTTAAGCCTTAGCAAAACATTCTAATATGAATGACTTTTCCAAGACGTGAAGAATATTACACGAAAACTAAGAGGTTAAATTTAACAAAACGGACCACGTCGATCAAAACAACTTTAAAACGGATCATTTTTCATGAAAATATTGGCGCAATATTCAGTTAATACTCCTATATTACTTGATTATTATCAGTCTTTGTAATATGCCATTTTCAAAGTGAATGTTCAACACCTTGCATAGATTGCAGGGTTGAAACAGGTGTGAGGACCTATTGTGTATGGACTTACACTACAAAAAAATGTTTGTCTTCTGTGTCCTCCGCTCGTTCGCGTAACCGCGTAGATTGCGTCGCTGTCTTGTTTAAATATTCAAAGCTTTTCCATTTCGAGTCTCCTAAACACGTTATGGAATGTAATTTAGCTTTTTTTACCAACATTTTTGGTGCATTGCTTGTTTTTTCTGTGATGTAAAAGCTAACGGAAAGACTAAATCGTAACTTTAGCCATTAGCAAGTTTCATTGAAGGAATATGCATTTTTCTCAATGGAGGCCGAACTGATTGTCGAACTGTCATTGTAATTTTTGCAGACTTCTGTGTTTAGCCCAGTAAAATTTTGTTCTAAATCATTATAGTTCATATGCTGTATTTTTCGCGCAACTTTTGACTGGCTTCAAGGTATTCCTTCTTCGGGAGGTACTCAAGGAATGCAGGTCCAACGCATTGGTTAATCTTTGGAGGACAATGTTCCTCACTATCTAATTCTTTATTTTCCATGTCTTCATAATTAGAAGATTTTAGTGCTTATTCTTTACATTTTAGAATAAGAAAAGGGGTTTTATTTTTCGAAATATTGCAACTTTCTACACCCTTATATTTATTCCTGGCAGTTTTTATTTTATAACGCGTTTTAGTACTAACAATGAAAAATGCCCATGGTTTAACGAAACCTTGAGTTCGTATACCTATAATACTAGTGTTAAATTACTGGTATTATATCGAAGAAGCAAATTTGAAAATTCACTGACTACACCAGAAGCAAAGTTGTGACGTTTAATTGCGTGGATATCCATCTCGATTTTGGGGAAAACAATATGAATTTAAAACAGAACTTATTATTCCTAATGTATGTATTTCTGGCCAGTGGTTCTTACAAGGTTAATTGTCTCTTCACAGACACGTGCCGTGTCACACTCATCAGTTTTATATGCTGCTTGTTCTCAGAATGTCAAGCTATGCACTACGCATTGGATGCAAATGTATGAGTGAAACGCGTAGATTATATCACCGCTAGAAAACAGAAATGGACAAAGCCTGAATGACAACAACGCTGTTAATGATAAATTTGTAAGGAATTTAAATCATAAACAATTTCACTCAATATCAATTTATAAAAAAGTAACTAAATGACTGAAAAAAATACTCATTCAAACAACCATACCTACGATTATGAAACATCCTTAGAGAAAATCAATCGTTAACGTAAATCAAAGTAGAAATTGGAGTTGAACTAAAAACTTTCGAAAAAATACATTACAGGAGAAATTCATCACCGTATTTCAGAAAAGCGTACATATTTCAAGATATGAGTTTCAATTTCATGGAGGGGAAATTTACTGCGAGAAGATCCCGAAACTTCTAAAAACAATGAAGAGGATAAATTAACACTTTGACTACGATTCTCCACACAGGTAAAATTACATACGACAAATATCTCTACTATGAAATTAAAAATGAAGGATTTTGGTTTCACAAATTTGGTTACTCTACTAATTTTCTTTCTAATCAGAACTAGCATATTCTATTGATGAACTCAAATTTAACGAAAACGCGAAAATTTGTATTTATACATGATAGTGCTTTGGTTATATTGGGTTAGGTTAGATGACCCCGTGTACCATCTATGACCCACTCTCCGGAGGCAAAGTGTTAACATACAGTAACGATAGTGCAGACACGATGAGACTTCGTAAATTTTGTTAAAAACAAAGAAAATTCATGAGCAAACTGAATGGCATGACATAATTTGAATGATAACACAAAAGTGAGCTTCATGAAGGACGGAAGAGAAAATGCATAATACGGCTCATCCATTTCTGGAGATTATTTAAAGAAAGTTTCTGTTCATATATTTTGGTGCTAAATTGTACGGGTAGACAAGACTTTCTATCCATTATTTCAATAAGCTTATGCCAGAAATTCGAATGCATGTGCGCCCCAAGCATTCGAGTTTACAGAGCATTCCAAAAAATGTCAAGGTTCTTGGTGCTGAGACAAAATATGTACAAGACAGAGCGGTTGCTTTAAAAAATATGTACAAATAATCTCCGTAAGAGAAACAACGATCCTTTTTCTTGAATATTTCAATTTCCTGAAGAAATCATCCGCAAGTTCGAGTCAAAAGGAGTTTGGGGAAAATTTTCCCCTGCTCAAAAAGTATTGAGTGCTAAAGCAGACAGCCCTACTGAGCGTCTTGGTAATCTTCAGGAAATGCTTGCAATAATAACCTTAAGGTCTGGTTCCTCAATGAAGTAATACTGATAGTCCTAATGATGTTGGAACATGATTGATTTGATACCTCGATTGTAAAATAAGGAGTCGTGGTATAGATTGCAGCACTTCAGTGTCCATCGCGGGCCGCAAGAGAAAGGACCATTTATTGTGGGCTGTAGAAAACGGGGAATCTATGCAAAAGGTGCATTCCCACACAGGATTCCCTGTGCATGGAAACAGCAGGGTAAAAAAAGAAGAAAAGACGAAGAGATAACTAAGATGTGTGAGAATTAAAGCAAGTAAAATGTGCCAGGAAGACAGAAGCCCCGAAGGCCTATCTGTAGCTCAGGTAACCTACCAGTGCTATATGATGATAAAAGAATAATGATTTCCTTCTGATAATTTAATTTCCTTAATTTAAGATGAAATACCAAGTCACGCGTGGCGTATCATGAAAAATATGTAACCTTCTCGAAAAAGTGAAATGTGAAAAGCAGTTCAACGTAGCCCCGCAAATATTTCCTCTCTAAGTAAGGAAGTCATCTTACGAACTGGATTCTAAATGAGACATGAGAATTCTCCGTTTTACGCCTCACCTATCACCCCTAGTCTTGAGTACATTGTAGTAAAGTTTATTGAATTGTTCTGTGTTTACGTTGTAGTATGGGCATACCGCTATATGTAAATGCTGAACCTAAAAGTTTTGGCAACTCAGTGAGGCGTTAGCGTCTGATACCACAGATTGTGACGTACCTATACTTAAATGCGGGCCGCAATGTCCCTAGACTTCCCGTTCTCTTTCTTCCTGGTCTACAAAGTTTATCATGGATAGGAAGAGTCTTGCGTACTGGAAGATTATAATTACAGAATAGCTTCAGTAGTCACTGTTGTACACAATTTCCCCCATTTTTGAGTGCGGAACATGCTCATTGATGCACCACTTAAGCGTGTGCGAAAAGATGCAGGTACAAATTCTCCGTGAAGCATCGACATCTCAAAAATATAAATTCACACTGCGAAACCTTAGCCAATTTCAAAACATTCTGTAAAACTAGATGTAATTAAAACTTCGATTGCAAATTTAGTGTGAAATAAATAATATGCGGAAGAGGAGTATAAAACTGATAGAACAAATAACTCACAAGGAGACCAAATTTGTAGGTTAGATTTGAAGGATTCGAGTCGGCAAAAAATCTACATTTAATAAATTTAAGACGTTTTAAATACTAAGCACAACATGCAGTGTGGATACACTTTAGACATCGATAGACGTCACGGGAGCGGAGAGACGGCCCCAAAGCATGCAGAGGTCTCTAACATAAGCAACCTCTCAGTCAAGGCGGGAGTTTGGACTGACCATAGATAGAACAATACTCAATTAAATTTTTCGCAATTGAGACATAGAAGTATGTCTCTTAATTTTCAGCTCAAAGCTTACTAATTCATTTCACCGGGCTGCTGTTTTTACTACCAAGCAATGAAGTGTAAGCGGACACAAATTTTTGTTTATTTATTTACCTCAACGCCAGAGAATAATGAGAACGAAACATCATCCTGTCCCTGTTTTGAAGTACAACGATGATGAATTTCGTGAATCTAGTTAGGCATTCTTTATGCTGATAAATTATAACGCTTTAGCTTTCACAAGCGAATATTCAACTTTTGGTCGTTAGACGGTTCAGAAAGAAACTTTCTAATGAAAATTGAAATGACACTAGCAAACTTACCAATGAAGTTCTCAAAAAAAAATATGAATACCATGAAGATGCCTTCCTTTAACATTACAGCGGAAGCAATTTATGAAATATTTTTGTTGAAGTGCGCAGCATAAATTACAAAATAACATATCTTACCTACTGACGCATGTTCAATACCTTATATTTGCCAATGATGAATGTTTATCTAAGCACTGAGAAAAAGCAGCGAAACAATTCACTTTGGTCACACAGAGGTCGGTGTTTCTTAAAAACGCGCGACACGGTAACTTCACGATTTCATCTCGTCACGCTACCGAAGAGTATTACCAGCAGATATTTCATCACGCAAACCTACCAAGACAGCAGAGCGGCCGATGGCAAATTTTTAGGATTTAGAGAAGTAATGATAGCATAGAACGTAGCAGGCGTAGAATAAATTTCCACAAAGTTCGAAGAGACATGAGAGAGGTCGGGCTGGGCAGCTGCGGCCGTCCACACAGCGGCTTCATTCACAGAATGCACCGGCGCAACGTTCATTGAGAAAAGTGGTCCCCAGCGAGAGCGCTGGCGCACACGCGGTCCAGCCCCCCGAGCACCGAGACATGGAGCAGGACACACGCAGAGTAGTAAACTAAATGCAGGGGCCCCATGTGCTTGTGCAATGAGTGCAACAGGGGAGCACACACACCAAACCAGCTGTGTTCTCACACCAACAGGAGCGAGAGCACCGCACACCACTGCAACCCAAGCTGTACTCGGCACCTCACAGGCACCGAGCTCACACGAAGCACCGCTGCACCACCACCATCGCCTTCACCACCACAACCGAACGCCCACGCGGCACCATCACAGTGGCACTCTCGCGGCCTCCCACCGTCATGGCATCTACCAGCACCGCTACTTCCCATAACGCAGTCGCACGTCTACCGCCACCGCTCCTGTGCGCCAACGAGATAACATGCACGGCACGTGTGGTCTCAATGACATCACTCTCGATAACATCGACTGCATATAAGATCACGCTGGGAATTTCAAAACAAGTGTAAAATTGGTGTTAATAACTATAGGCTCCATATCAAACCAAATTGCAACCAAAATTTTCGGCTATTGTGTAACCATAGATTGCTATGCTTTCTTTAAAACTTTTAGCCTTTCATATTTACTCTAAAAAGTAACAAATAGTGAAATACCACGAAGGGATCATTTATGAGTTTTCCTATTTTCATAGAGAGACACTCCGGCAGAAATTTTGGCTACATTTTCAGCAGCGATTTCGCCAATATTTTCAAATGAATATTAAACAGTACATTCAACACAGCAAGATTTTTTAAATTAATCTACAAGAATGATATTTGCTTAAATACATACAAAGTGAGGTCGATTGCGAACAGTGAACCAATGCAATCACCATTAACGGACTTTAGGCGCGAGAAAAACGAGGTGCTACCGACAGTCACTTCGGACCACGTTCAAACCTCAGCATTTAACCACGTGTCAGTTTTCGCATCACTATCACGCGTAGTCGAAATCATGAGTCCACCCATCAAAAACAAAGCTGCTCATCACCGCATTGATGAAGTTTTAAATTTTATTTTTTTATTCCTCTGAAAGCGTCTCAAATTTTTGAATTGCTTACAAATGTTCGCTAGTTTTAAAACCGCTCCTCTAATATAATCCAAAATGTTGATTTAAATTATATTGAGAATATATAGATATGTAATTCGATTTAAAAACTTACAATAAATGATGGTGAGTGTTTGCTGAAAAATATTTGCAAAATGAGACTCCCAATAACAATGCGCATGTGCGAACACGAAAAAAACTTCGTAACGCAAGTTTGTGTTTCATTTACCGATAAAGTAGCGTCAATACTTTGTAAAATTCACCTAACTTTTTTTGTTGGACGTGGGTAAAGAGGAAATGCAACACGAAAGATGCAAAATTTCAATTAATTACTCTACATAATGTCAACCTACTTCGGCAGACCTAATTGGGCATGGGTACACAGGAAATGCAGCACGAGAGAACATCGAACAGACCAAACTTTACACTCTCAAAATTTGACTGATACCAGTTACATCGGCAACCAGCGACTTACCTAAGTGAAAACAATGCGCACACGCGGTCCTTCTCGGATTGATGCTGATGCAAATGGTATAGAGATGCAGCTTTTTCACTTTAAAAACTACTGTATAAACATGCACATGCACTCCACATGACAGCGAACCTCATTCACAAAGTATAAATCGATAATCTACACAGAGATAATGCATTGCAACTCGAGCGAACAATACATAAGCTCATCCCCTTTGAAAACGTACACTGATTTTCGCTGGTATCGCAAGCTTTAATAAAGTCATTATAAACATTATAACGCCGTAACAGGGGAAGTAAAGAAATTCATCAAAAAAGCTTTTGAATGCAGGGACACACAACAAAGAAACTACAACTGAAATTTTAACAGAAAATTGAATTTACCCACAAATTAATGTTTAGCGACGTACGAGTATAACGATACCAGACCCAGGTGACTCGCTCTGTCAATATAATTCTGTACAAAACGAAATAACAAAATTTTCAAGGCGTACATATGTAAAAAACGAAGGAAGAAATATTAAAATTTAGCTCATAATTTTACGGTTAAGGAACATGAGATGTAATCACAAATACTTGTTGCTTTTTTGTCAACTACATAACGAGGAATGCTTAAGAGAAATAAGTTTATCCACGGAACAAGTTATCCAATTCCAGTATGCAATTTTTATACTTATTTATTAAAATAAGGGACGCCCAGGATCTATATTGAAGGTTAATATTTATACAGCATATTAAAACACTATTTTGTGCAAGCCATGGTATAGTAGATACAGTGGTTAAGTTCGGGTAGGCCTTTGTGGGTCCCCATGTAGAATACAGGAAATAAATATGATGTAAAATTATAAAAAAAATACAAAGCGACACCCTTTAACGTCAATAAAGCCTTGAACTCCCTTGTTTTGAAAAATCGCTATCAACAGCTAGAATGCAATCGTCTGCACGATGAAATGAAACGCAGTGATGTCGAATACTCAACGCTATTAAAATTGATGTAAATTCGCCGAATGTTAT
This sequence comes from Orchestia grillus, assembly GCA_014899125.1. Lineage (NCBI taxonomy): Eukaryota > Metazoa > Arthropoda > Malacostraca > Amphipoda > Talitridae > Orchestia > Orchestia grillus. The sequence continues at coordinate 62,859 of VOMN01097814.1, read as the reverse complement.
TTCACATATCAATGCAGAATTCTGCTAATAGTTGGTAACTATTTTGTTAATCGTCATCCTTACTACGAAGCGTAACACTTTTTGCTACGAGAATGGAAATGCTGATTTCGTGAGGTAACTTGTGAATATCTATACTTTGACACGAATTCCATTCATCAGGATTTCATACTACAAAAAATCCCAATCATTAGTGTATCTGCAATCCACATTTGGAGCAGCAATTCCTATTTCATACTAAAACAGGTTCCAAATAAATAATTAATATTTTTTGGGACTTCAAATGTCAAACATACATTTACGTTGTACGTTCTCACATGAGAAATATGACATAATATCAACAAAAACGAGTCCCGAAAGACTTATTAACGTCAGTAAATGCAGAGCACTAGCACCAATACCGAGATTGAAGTTAATGTAAGCAAAGTGCAACCGAATGGTATTTAAATTAATGCTGAACACAAGTTTTTGCTGCATGAATAAATCCCTGAATTGAAAACTTGGAAATGCTCTCAAAATTCTCAAATACTCTGTATCTTTCGTGTTTTTACAAAAATACTAGTTCGAATTTACAAGTGAGTTAGAGTAACTCTTAGCACAGTACGTCAAGTGCTACTGGAAAGGTGGGTAGACAAGATTAATATCGTTCGTGATTTAGGTGCCCATTTTTCACATATTAATTCTTACAATCACAAGCCTAAATCATAAGCGTAACCTAGGAAGAACCTATTTATTCGAGGAAAACGACACAATAAACGAGCTAACACAAAATTTCACATTACGTTCTCGATGAAAACCACAAAATACGGATATATAATACAGGATATTACGCTTAAAAGGAGCTCACACAAACAAGAAATTGTCAAATGATCGCAGACTAAATTGAAGCACTTCTCTTGCTCTTTATACAGTAGCACGCACATAACTTCCACAACACGAACCATGAGTCACTGTCTGAGCAAATGCCAACAAATAGTTTTTGGCAATACGATCGCCTGAACAATGCGACCGTGAGCTACTTTAAGTACGAGCGGATGCCTTCCCTCCTCACAGTCGAAGTTTTCGGTCAACAGATTAAAAAAAATATACTACAGTTCTCAACAAAAAACCAGTACACATAAGACTACCAACCAGTAACATTAAGCATCAGGAAATCTTGGGAGAAGTTATCGTCGGAGCCATGAAGCAAAAATATTTTAATCCGCATCACTACGTAAGAGACAGTGCGGCTCCAGTCACACAACAGTTTGAGACGAAACCAAGCGCACACATCTCACCACGGCGGCACTAGGTGCGCGACTGCCTGCCTCCCTACAACGTTTGCGAATTTACGCGAGCCTTGCGTGTGACTCAACCCGCAAAGAGGCACTCCCACGCTGCCCACGGAAGTGCAATGCCCAAGTTCTATTATAATTACCGTTAACAGAACACCGGGTAAAGGGTAGGTTACATGCTGAAGTTACCCAACCACGCTAAGATGTAAGGTACAGTACACTAGTTTTTGCTGTGATTCTAGATATGTACATATATAACAGAGCACGACCACGGTTTGAAACGAGAACACACAGAAAGAAACTTACGGCACCTCACAACTTTCATCCAAAAGCTATCTGCCGATCACGCAAAATCTATGAGAGACCAGTAGTTGACGGTGGACATGGAAGATAATTTATTTAATGAATGAAAAATCGACCAATTAGTTACAGCGAAACTACGCACAACTGATAAAAATTCCGCACCAATGACAAAAATTCCGAATGTGTACAAATTCACGGCAATGAAGATTTCGATAAAATAGCCAGTTTTCACGCTAAAAAATTAATGTGAGAAATACACGTGGAAGTTGATATTGTACAAAAAATTAGCACGAAATGAGAAGCTAACTTTAATATTTTTCAACGATTTGAGTAAATAAGCTGAAAATACACCTAGTGGCGAAAAATAAAACGCGCCCGGCTGTCACACAACTGGCATCTAGCTTACTACCCAGCTTGACGACGCTAGGACACCTAAAGTAGCTACCAATCTAAATCAGCAGAAAAATCTGCGCATACACACGAGTATGTACCAACAGCGATAGATAAAACACTACCACAGCTGCGCAATGTACACGGATAACCAGCTGCACACCTATGTTGCATTTTCAATAGAGATGTACCGATTCTAATTTTTTTTGCCGATGCATTATTATTTAGAATATTCATTGGTTTACCACACATGATAAGCCAATAGTATTGAAACTTTAATAAATGGTATTAATAGAAACAAATATTTAAAAAAAAACATTTAAAATGTTTTCAAATCATGTTTCCATCCCTGAAAAATAAAGTTCTGTCCTATGAGTTTCACATCAAGGCTGTACGATAAGTGGGACGCTCTGTAAAGTACGCATGGATAGGGTAAATAAAAATTATTCATCTTACTCATGAGATCCGAAAAAAGGCACACATACAAATTGTCCTCTGTTGCATGGACGTAGAAGTTATAAGCTCCTGAAGACGATTTCAAACGACTTCAACAACACCATGTTATGTGCCCCAAATTGCACGCATACTAACTAACGCGCTCATTATTCTAAACTATACTCAGCGCATAATTTCTATAAGACTTTTATGCTAAAATTTCTACGCACGATCCGGCCTAATGAAAAAATTATCAATTTGCAAAGCCCTCCATGAAAGCAAAATAAAGCCAAGTTTAACATGGTGGTAAAAAAAACTTGGGATACCAGTTTCAACTTTCGTTTGCGTCATTTCTTCTAACCAGAAGCTGCCATCTTTGATTGACTCAGTTTTCAAATTAATGTAATACTGAAATGTCTTCAGGGCCAGTTCGATTAGAAAATATCGCATTGCTATAAAAGGAATGAATCTTCAACATCTCAATTCAAATAGATCTTAATGCATGCTTGTGCAACATCAATAATAATTACGTTTAAAGAGAAAGACACCATTCACTGTATTGTTAACTATTATTCTGACGCGTGACAGACTGATGGCATCACAATAACTCAAGCAGTGTTGCCAGACGTGAACACAAAGTAGTAGCGTGTACGTGTATGCTCAGAAAGTAGTCTATTGACCCTCTTTTCTGCCAAAACTTGAAAATTATCTTGTCTCAAAACGCGTTTAATTAGAAAACGATACGAGTTTACCTATTCGTATGTGCTCGCGCAACACTTGACTAACCTAGCATGCCTGATGGCACGTTTATGAACACAAACTTTTTCCATAACAATAATTACCATCACAAAAATAGATAAAAAATATGTATGTACGTACACAAATAGGCGATTAGCTCTAAATTCTAAACATGCGAATTATATAAAATCATTAGCATTTTCTTCTTAATGATGTAAGAGTACATATCGAGTATAATAGGAATCAGCATGGGTTATTTTCAGTGGGCTGATGCCGATTCCTGCAAAAAAGGTGCGGATTCTTGCCGATGCCGGTAAGTGGCATATCACTCATTTTCAATAAATTAAAATAAAAGAAGTCCAAAAACTTGAGATAGAGATGCCTTACTATAAAGCAATGGGTTCTTCGACATCAGTGGTATTACACGCTGTGCTATGATTTTCACTGTCACCCGCTGAAGAACTAATTCAGTCTAAAAGTTTGAAGGAGTCACAAGCATGAAAAGTTCTCCACGCGCTACTTAATTAGCTAGAACTGTACATAAATTTTAAAAGTCCGACATTTAAGCAGAGACAATAAGTGGAGAAATCAGAGGCATTGAGAGGGAAGAGGAACAAGATCGCCTACACTGACACCGCGTACGCTGCCAAGAGATGCTCCCAGCACTGAGTCAGCGGGTCGGCAGAGTGGAGACTGGCGTCACTGCCCGCAGACGACGTGCGGTGTCGTCGCGTGCTGCGCGTACTGGGCATAGCGCCCCACCCCGTGTGCTGATGGTTTGGTTCACGTACTTACCTCTTCTGTGCACATAAAACACCAGTAGTAGCTATAGCACATGAAATAATAAGTTTGGCAGGCACATGTCCTTCGCTTCAGGGCCAATACGTGTTCAGCCCTGTCAATAGTAGCTACTGCACCAGCACGAGCTTTATCAAGTTGAGCTCTCAAACGATGCTCAGCTAAACATACGTAGCCACCGGAGAGGATGGGGCCGTTGCGTCCCTACTTTTTAGACGGAAAACGTGACACGTTACCGTGTGGTACATACTAATTTGAAAAAATGGGAATTCAATGTAAAAATATGTAGGAATATATTGGCCGCAAAATAAGTAGAAAGAAAACAGCACCTTCAACCGTTGCGGGCGTCAGAAAAATGTGCTCAAGATACGGTTTTGCTCGCAAATTTAAATCGTTTCTCAGTCAAGTAAATAAATCAAATTTCACGCGTGCTAAAGAATGCTTCAGAAATTCGCTAGCCAAATATGGTGCAGGGATCAGCATCAAACGTGCGTTCATAGATCGAATCCGAATCCTAAGAAGAGAAATAAAAAAGGAGTGTCAGGGCGAATACTCGAGCGCATTTCTGGTAATGTAGAGATATTGTACTTAGTGGCTGAGAGTTCAATACGAAAAATTTAATAGCTTTAATAAACACATACAATATTCTCACTCAAGTTACAACGCCTTTCACAAACGTAAACTCAACAACATTATGTACAGAGAAGAATTATACAACAGAAAGAATTTAAACTTAATTCTTTCGTATTGATTGGCAAACCGTTAATAGAACTTGAAGAAATTGAAATAAACATTTTCAATAATGAACATCAAAATAGAGCATACACGAAGGCTTTAACGCATTTGGTTTCATCGCCGTACCTCAAACCTTCAGCTCTACAACTGGATTTGCCACTCAAAACTTTTGAAATATTTCTTAGATTTAAAATCAGTCAAGAATTTAAGATAATTCCCAACAAAAATGTTTAGTTGACACAGAACGACCTCAAAATTATCGCACACGAACTGAATTTAGAATTGTAGAAGTGCAAGCAGATGTCCGAGAGTCAGCGTCTACGGAGACAACGCAGAATATCGGGAATGTGAGCTGAGAATACTTACAAGTTCCTGAAAACTAATTTTAATTCAAACAGAAGAATTGTCCGTTACAAACAATACAAAGAAATGGAACAGGAAATTAAATGGATAATTGACAATTCATTCGGTCCCCATTTCAAAATGCAAGTAACAAGGTTAACCAGTGAGAGAGAGAGAGGCGTGGGCGAGAGTTCAACTCAATAATGTCGAAAGGCAAAGATCTGTGCCAAGTTCGGTATAGCTATTTTTATAGTTATACATACTTTAAAGGGCATTAATTCAGTTTTCAACATCTGATAACGAATCCGACGCGTCAAGCACGTGCTACAGTTTACCCAGTAGAGTATTTTATTCAAACACGCAAACGCCAAAAAACAGGAAAGGTTGGTTTCAGCGAGAAAAAAATTTCGGCATCAATAGGTTGAACGCCAGGCCTTGCAGTCCAGATCATGAACAAGCCCACACTTGACACACTCGCAGCCGCAGTGATAGTTACCTGCAACTTATGCTCAACGAGTTTGATTCAAAATTTTACATTATATTATCTTCTTTCAGACTGATAGAATAGCATTTAATTAATCATTACGTCTACACGTACCGTCTAATATAATTTGAAGGCATGTTTATATCCTGATTACTTGCAAACATCCCTACACTGCTTATCGCTGTCTATGTCCAGGGAAAAACGGAACCGAAAATGTACACGCCACAATTTAACTTTCGTGTAAGTTTTAGAAAAATTCGAACATGCAATCTCAGAGATCGAAAATATTTACGCCAATCGAGTTAACAGAGTTTAGCGGATACAGGACAGCCCACCAGCTCATACACTGATAGCTGCAAGAACACGACTGATAAAGGTTTTTAATAATAACCATTAAATCAAGAAATTGAGTGGTCTCCAAGATCCCCAGATCTAACATCGCGTGATTATTTTCTATGGGGACACTTAAAGACGAAAGTGTATCCTACTCCCCCTCAAAACACTGAAGAATTAAAAGGAAGAATCACTAGTGATTTTAACGCACTAAAAAATGATCGACAATTAATACACGACATCTCGATATTTTTCAAGTTATGAATCCTCGTCACATGCTTTAATCACCAACTTCAGCCTTCTCACACACGCTGCTGAAGTTTCAAACGGTGTCAATATAGTACTATACTCTGAAGTAAATAACTTCACGCTTATTTGTTTACTTCTAGTAACAATTTTTACACCAGTACATTTAAAAAAGAGTCCATTAGCCTAACCCTAGAGGGAGGAAAAACTTCATGCGATGAAGAATAACGTCCTCAAAACCACTACGTATGAACTTTAGACATCACAGCATTTAAACACTTCTTTGAAATTATCAAGAAATATTGTAATTGTACAAATTGACATCACTACAACGACCAAGTAAATTTTTGCTAATTGCTCCGATCGGTTTTTCACGCAGAAGTAGCACTTTTACGTAAATTCGAAAAGTACAACTCTTCATTCTATAGTACTTTACCAGTTCGTTCAGCTAATACTAGTAAATGGGATATAACAAGTACATGGCGAGTTTTAGTGATACTTCAAACTAAACATCAAGTTGAGTGAGACACCAACGCCTTGCAATCAAATTACGTTGCTCTCTAGGTTTACAGTTAGCCTAGACACACTCAGCATGTTGCCACGTGAACCGATCAACAGAACCATTAACGCCCTGCTTAGGTTGTGATGTAAGAGCTGCTAACTCCGCCGCATCAGACGTGTGATTCAGAGAACGAGCCTAGTGTAGTGGCCCATCAGTAGTGAGGTAGCAATGACGTCACCACGCCACTTGTGAATCATGAACTTCTAATACCGAATCATTAGAGCGACCAGAGCAGTAGCGCACACTCCTTCATTCATACAGTATGCTGACACTTGATCAGCGTCGTGCTCTAAGAAGAGGTGAGTCACACGCTTCTGCAGTAGCCTAGGAATTTATCGAGGAGTCACTCTACAAAGCACGGTCCTAGAGTATTAATAATAATAACAAACTAAGGAAGTAGAAAATTGAAAGGCATTCAAACATTCATTCATAATCATGTGAAAATATATTTTGAAGGAAATAAAACCTCATGAACAAAATTCCATACTTAGCAAAAGTATTTCCTCCATCGATCACGCCTTTTACACGCCCTTGGAACTTCTTAGCCAGTTTTTTCACTTCACCAAATCTTCTTTACCATCTACTAAATGGGCTCTGACGGAACAATGAGGTCCTGCACCCAACCTCTTTATGCAAAAGCAACAGACTATACAGGGTATTCATTGGCTCCCTTTTGAGTTTTAAAATTTGATTACAAAGGCAATTTATAAGATACATTAACGTAACTTGTTTCTATGTACACAATGTTCATCTAGGCATTGAATCAAATTGCATTATTGTGTTGCATGCTCACTGATGATGGAAGTGGCACCTTTTTGAACGAACCCTTAAAAATGTTTACATCATGGAAATGCATGGAGAGGAATGAACCAATTCCGTTGCCACCCCGTTCACCAGATACTGCAACTCTGGATTTATTTCCAAAAGGCTATGCTAAAGATATAGTCTATTGACAAAAAGATAACGAGACATTACTGAACTGCAGCAAATGATAACAGATGAATAACACCCACTGATGAGGCTATGCTACAAGAAACATGGAAAGAAATTAGGGTACAGTCTTAATTTTTTTGCACGACGAATGGTGTCCAAATAAAGGTGTATTAAATACGTTAAAACGTACATTGGTAACCGCTGCTTACAATGAAAAAATCCCAATAGAGATATCCTATCCAGTACTTTTGTAATAACATTATGAAACTGAAAAGAGACTTTAAGAACAGTTTGTACTTCACACACATAAAGACTTGGTCTAAATGCAAAAGATAAAGCATAAAACCAAACTTTCACCATTTCTTCAACTACAAAAGCAATCAGGACGACATCGAAGTGTGCATTGGACACGCATCCAGCAGTAAAGAATAACTAGTTGTGCGGGCTCGTGGACAATTTGACTACCTCAAGTGTAAATAAATATCTCAGTACAAGAATATTATTTTGTTGCAGCTAACGAAGATTAGTTGACCGTCTTTCAGTTATATCCTATAGAGGCAACGACCACCGCGGCTTGTCTCTTTGCAGGTTTTGACAAGCAGGCTGGAAGTATAACCCTAAAGTTATGACAATTTTTGCACAATTTAGTTATACATCATGTCAACCTAATTTTTGACGAACTACAATTTATTCACAATCAGCTTTCCTCACAACATAAAAGCTAATACGTACAGGAATATTCTGATAAAAGGTTCATCTGAACCCAGACGGTAACAAAATTTGTTCCACCAATATAATGCCTAGCTGAAAGAATGCAAAAATATAACACATAAAAAAACTTAAGTACATACAGCGCACCAAACTAAAATCTTAATTTCGTACCTTTGTGGAAAAAGATGATAAGCTAGTAAATATTACTCCTACTCCCTCTGATGGGAAACAGTTGGTGCACAAGCAGAAAAACAGTCCGGGTTTCCGTTTTTTTATGACAACTCGTTTGGTGCGTGTGATGGAACTCAAGTCTACGGTTTGCAGAACATAAAGAATTCCCTATTTTCGTTCCAAACTCATTGAGAAATAAAAACGCAACTGTTTCAACAAGACAATATTCAAGATTTTTTTAAAGACGATTCGCAGACATGTAAAAATTTTCGAAAGTGAAGAGGAAAATAATTCGAAAGAGGGAACGAAGTCGTGAAAAGCGCGAATTAACTAACTCGGAGCGAACAGCAATTATACAAGTACTACTTGAGAGATACAAAGATCGTCAGCTAGAACGTGTGCTATGAAACACGTTGTTAGAACGTTGAACATTCGATATTGGAAGAAACCCCGTCAGCAGAATTTGGTCAAGAGCCTTAGAAAGTTCGTCCGATAAATTAGGGTCACTGGATGTTTCGAGCTGGAAACACCTCCGAGGCCGAAAGAAGACTGGCGTCATCAGCTGAAAGAATTAATGACAGAAGTTGTACGCACCAACTGTTTCCGACAAACGACAAAAGTTGTGCATAATTTTAGGCTATTCAGTATCGACAGACTGCGTCTCACACTGCAGAGAAGTTATTCAGTATCGGCAGTGCTAGGCTTTGAGTGGAAAGGCAAATTTATAACGTTAATAAACGCCGAGGCCAACCCGACGCCCATGACGAATTGCAGAGCCTAGAAGACAGGATCCAATCGAGACCGCTCGGGCCGCGGTTAACCGTGGCCGAGCGCCTGCCTCTGAAGATGAAGACAGACCGCGACTCCCCGAAGCTCGGACAGCCCGCCATGTCTATGAGAAATCTACGCGGTGGACCGTGGGGTAGCGAACGACCCACAACCCCCCTTTACCCCAATATTGTTTCCCATGGAAGACCGTCGAGGAATATCGGCAACACCGCACCTATCTTCTGGAATCTTCATGAGAATAGCTGGCAACGTGGCAGCTGGGGGGATTAAAAGAGCCTAGGACGAATGAACCGTTTATAAAATTCCAGTCAGGAGAAGAGCGGCCACGGCGGAGGGGTGAGCGCGAGCAACGTCGGAGAGAAGCTATAATTTTTTATTCGAGGTCGAGGGAGCTTGAGAGAGTACGGTGGCAGAGTCCTAGAATCTTATTAAAAAGCTAGTCTCGTCTTGGACAGCTAACGGGATCGTAACCTCGTGTTTGTCTTCCTCGCATGGCATGCCCGTATAGTGTATAAAAAATAGGAAAATTAGGCGTTCGTTGTACAAATGTAAGGACATAGTACCAGACTACATTGCTAGTTACACTGTATCAAGGTCATGCGACGGTATGCATTCCAAAGTTGCAGGCGTGGGAGACCGATCACTGGTGTAGACGCCGCATGTTTGGGCTTAGCCCATGCAGAGCTAATCAAGCGACGCTGAAAGACTGTAATCGATAGTCTCTACCTAACGAGGGGAACCCCAAAGCATACTTCGAGACAGGCCAACGGCTGAATTCCAAAGCTGCAGGCGTGAGAGTGTTCTCGATGTGGTACAATAAGTGCTTGGTACCATCGCTATGTACTGCAGTAGAGGGGACAAGTTAGGATAGTAGGGGCAGTCTGACAGGATCAGCGGTAGGGGCCAGAGCTAGAGAAGACGCAGGGCGTCAGGCTAGGCTCGAAATTGGCTGAATACTTTGTCATAGGTCCGAGAACGAGAACCTGCTGGAAGTTAGAACTTACTCGAACTACGAGCCGGGGTGTTCAGAGTAACCTTTATTAAAATATTACGATAACCCACCCAGAGCAGCTCATTCGTGATCGGTCAAACTGAGTTGCTGTACGTGCGTTCTGCAAGTCCGCAAATGCGGGAGAGTTGGGGAAATAAAATTCTGAGTTGAATCAGTTCAGCATTAGGCTGATTAATTGCGTCTAAATCTTCCATTAGGTTCAGATCTCAGTTCGACGCTCATTACTGCGAGTCGCTGTCATTGTCCTCTTTACCACGTTTACTTAACATGTTCTCGCCCGACTCGTAGAAGTCGCCATAATTAATTTATTTATGTCAAATGATTACAGCGTGTTTCATTCCACCCTCAGAGTATCGTTAGGTCTTGTTTATAACAATTTATAAATCCAGTTCAGGATTAAGGGACGTGTTGCTCTTATAGAGCCATCACTGGTCGCTGTTAAGTCATTGCTTATTAGTCGCATATATGACTCCTGAATCTTTGTGTCATTTGGAAAATTTGTGTCATTTAATTCTAAATCTAAATCTAAAAAGCTTGCTTTGTTTGACTAATACCCACACGTGCCAGAAGCGCTCGCTCGAACGCTACCTATACTGGCCCGGAAAACGTCAGTATCACGAGATCTGTAAAGCACATTTGACGGTGCGAAATAAAAGTAGATATCATTACATGTATTTAGGGCATTCATTTGAATATATTCATTTTGGTGGCAGCGATAAAATTATACTTCATTTGAAAATAAACGAGACTTCATTCCATTGCATATATTCTAGTACGAATTGAGTTTATCACTAATATTATTCAGTTGCATGCACCACCTGTTTTCGACCAGATGGAGCAGTGGGCAAAAACTAGCCATGATTACATTACTATTGTATGTACTAGTATCATGGCACCTTTGATGCAAATATTGACATCTTTCAATTTTCGCATAAAATTCGCAACATCATAAGGAATGCATTTTCGCAACATCATAAGGAATGAAATGATGTTAGAGTTGCCTTTTTGTTGCTCATACATAATGAGCTAGCTCATTTTATTGTTCAAGGTGTTACAGGAGAGGCATTCCTAGCATACCCTCCGGCGTGGAGCTCATGAATGCCACAAATCCCGTGGGAAGCGCCTAGTCCCCGAGATGTACTAATAGACACTCCCTTTTAGCGAGCCCTTCAGAAGGGATATGATCACGTATTTCAGAAATACTGCGCTCTGATCTCTATGCCGCTTCCAGAAACGGGTAGCATTTAAGCATAAAATGTAGCAAATATGTATGTATGCTTAAATGCATGAAAGTGAACTTAATGTTCAACTCCATGTAACTCAATTCGCGGTAAATTCATTTTCAAAACGCTTTTGGCGTTGATACCCATAAGTAACAAAAGTTCTACGAATTAATGTTAACACAAATATGTAACTTCTAATGATACAACTTGCACAAAACGTACAAAAAACGAAGAATGTAGACTAACCTAGAAATCTTACTTAAATTCATGTTTTGAAAAGTGAATGAGGATTTAAAGTCATAAAGACTTGCCTAAACTCGCTTGTTTAATGAAGTAACACAAACTTATCTGCAGGATTAAATGACACCCTGTACTTAACTTTCTAGACAGACGCAACTCCATCTACTTGAAATTACAGCTCGTGCTTTCCTTAACGAATAATTGACAGTTTTCTATATCGTGAACATTGGCTCAACGTGAACAGCACAGCAGATGAATCTTCATTTTCAAAACAAGAACACTTCTGATATCAAGTAAAGAACCTTGAGCAAGGGCGATTTCTTGGAACACTAGGTTAATGAACAACGAAACATAATTTAAAATCAAATCTAACCATATGCTGAGAAATGTCCCAGACCTACACAGAATTAGAATCTTTCTCATTTTTACTTTTCGGACTCCCGCCTAAAATTCCCCACAGGGAACACGAACACACAAAAAAGTTTTCATTCAATAAGCATGACGTAAAGAAGGCTAGGAGAAAATTAGTTTACTCTTTTGCATCCTTCAAGTTTCGAAAAATGAAAAAAAATATTGGAACTAAGATAACCTTGAGGAAGTCCCGGCAGATATATAAGCAAGCCAAGTTCCGAACACACCTCACGAAGTAGCGGCATTTCCCCGTACTGCAAAAGATGGCGAGCCAGATGAAGTGGCGAGAGAAATGAAATGAGAGCATAAAACGGACCAGAAAGGTCGGCGGCAGGCTGATGCCGAGTGCAGGGGAACTTCCCAGCAGCTCGGCCGGACTCGGAGGCCGGAACAGCGGACGGCACTAAGCTGCGCGGCAACGCTCATTTCGCATTCTTGTCGAACATTCAAATAAGAAGCTACTACAACTTGAACTTCACTACCTCAATTGATTGATACACTGCATTCATTCATAAATTTAATGCCAAAAATACGACACACAGTTATTGAGTACATGAGATTTAGAAAAACATTCTTCAGAACTTCGATACCAAATACTCAAGCAATAGATTGAGGTAATGAATTTACGGAATTCATGGCTTCATGAATTCATTACGGAATTGATTCCTGCGAGTGTAAAATACTACACTTCTCCATGAGCTATTGATATCGCGTACATCATGCTATTGAAGATAGGACGCATAGACTTAGAATTGAGGAACCTTTCTAGATGAATAAGGCGAAAAAAAATTGATGAAGCTGAGCACAGGCGGAAACAAGGAAAACTGGGACAGCGGTGTTGCTGGGCGCGATCACTGGCGTACAATCCCCCTCGGCCACCGCTGGTCTGACTTCTGACTCCTGCGCTCCAAGGTCTCGGCTCACTTCAGTCATACACCCCACCCTTAAAAAATCTATACTTCAGCATTCATAATAAAATTTCAGAGGGTGATTTGCATTTCAAATGTCAAATGATTTTACAAACATCGAGAGATGCTTTCATAAAGCCTCGTAGATCCACGTTTCTGAAAAAAAAATTCAACAGTTTATAACGAGGATTCGTCCGGTAAACAAATTCTTAAATTACTCCATACTGATGTCACACAAGCCCTAAATTTCAGTACACATACATACATCTGATGCCGATTAAAATTTCTGTTCCTCTCTCTCTCTATTGAGCACGGGATTTACAGATCATTAGAAAAAGCGAACTGACTTTTTCTAATTAAATTTGAGAAAATGATCAATTCAAATGACACTAGAACATCATTACTAATTGATATCAAATTCTTAATAGTATTGGTTCAAAAATGAGATAATGTTACACACAACTTTTTCAAAAACGGGACTGCTAGCCAAAAAGAAAACGTGTCAACAATGGAAGGGAAAGTGGGGAAACCCCTGAATGTCACAGCACGCAGGCAGCATCCACCTCAGCAGTGAGCATTTCCATGGAAAAAGTAATTTAACACTTCGGTCTATCATTCCGTAGCCTGTTTTGTTCTTCAAATTTTGATAGTCAATCAGTCTCCTTGAAACTGATAGAAATTTTAGAAAGCGTTCTGAATAGAAACAGCTCCATCTAGAGCAAATGGAACTACTTTTGCTCGCATCTTTGCAGGCTCGAATAATATCAAAGATTCAATTTCGACCGATACCGTACAGTGATCCACGATGACGGCAATGGGCCGAGCAGCAGCCATGTTGACCGAACACTGAAAAAATATGCACAGAATTTACCGTATTTTGGTTAAATTGTTATCGGCCCTTTTCTATTTTTTTCGTGAAGCTGACTGGAGAATCCCCGTGATTTGTTCACATTCTACTCAGAAATAATCAAAATACTCGGGAAAAATCATCTATGACTCACGGTGCAATTCCTTGATATGGACGGGACAATGCCCGTAAAATCGGCAGCTATTTTCAAAATGCACTACAACTAAGTGTCAGCACTGATATAACATACTACAAATAAGCAAAATTGGCCACATTTAAGATCTGTGGATATAAGTTTTAGAAGTTCTTTGGAAACAAAAATTAATATAAAATCGAGGGGAAATAAGCTGAGAATTATGTGGATTATTTCATAATCTTGTAAGTATAATTTCTCTGCATTTTTAGGATAAGATAACAGGAGTTTCGCTACGCTTTAAAATTACGCACCAGTCGAATGATAATACTGAATTACTCGAATGGCAGAAATTCATCGAATTTCCTATCTACGCTTATTACAAAATTGTAAGATTCTCTCGATGTTAATACAAGTGAGCTTAGGAAAACAGTTTCAGCCTATGCACACGGCCGGTCTAACATACGTTATCCATCTAGACCTTGTGCCGGTAGTTTAGCGCTGAACTTAATTTTAATGCAATTTACGCAATTAATATACATAGTTGAATCAAAGCGGATTGTATTTCGAGTGTCTACAATTCTCAGATTTTTAGTGCGTTGCTACAGAACAATGAGATGAACATGATACAAGAAAACCAATGCACAAAAATGAAAAACGTGCTGATGGAATGAAAGTTCTGAACATTTTTCCTTACACGCTAAGCAAAAATATTTTGACAGAATAAGAGTGAGAATCTGAAATAACATGACGATTATAAAGATGCAGAAACAAAAAAGAGAAGATAATTATTGATGAAAAAGAAGTCGCTTTCGCAGATAGGCCAGTCTATAACAAGTGGGAGATAGCTAGAGACAAACCTCCCAAGCAACTCACTAACAGAAGCAACCATAACACCACAATCTTGAAACTACATCGACTAGTTGTAGCTCCACGTTTATTTCTAAACAGCACGTAACACTGCAGCAATGCAGACCCATTAGCAATGGGTAGAGTATCGTTAGAAGGGCTCCAAAATGGATTTTCTTATTCGCAGAAACTGTACAATTCAATTGTACTCTTTACAAGGCCTGACTTTTAAGGAAACTTATACCTCACAAATAAGCAAAATATTGACCAAAAACTAGGTGAAGAGAATAACAAGGGCAACTTAAACGGTCGGCACACGGATAAAACGAAAGTTATTCAGATTGCAAATCAGTTCATAATACTTTTGTGAGTCAACTTTTGTCTCTTAGTGTCCCACTAGGATCTCCAGGCCCCGTAGCATAAAATAAGATAAATTTAACTAAGCTTTCCCTATTGGTTATTGCCTATCCTATCCTCCTTGTGGGGATATAACAATACTTTAGTCGTGGGCGATTATGATGCATCATTTCGAACCGATGCAACTACCTTACGCCTTGAAAAGTGCAAGTACCAATACCGACACCGGAACTACTGATGACTGACGGATATCCGCCCGCAAAACCAATGCTTAAATTGTTGACAAGAATTGATAATTGATACTGTCTGAATGATCCCTTCCAATTCTTGAACTCAAACTGAATTACTAACGTACCAAATTCACTTTTCAAGCACATCAAGCCGTTACTTTATCACTTCACAACCGAGAAACGTGTCTGTCACGTAGAAATAAGCCAATTATTAGGAAAAAGTTATATCGTAACCCAGTAGCACATGTTTTTAAGTTTTTTTGACATAAAAAGAAAAGACTAGATCAAAAAACAATATACATAGAATACAAGTCAAACAAAATTTTTCATTATTGACTTTTCAACCCCCGTTGATGAAAGCGCAAAAATATCCCCGTAAGAGTGAAGAAGACTGCAATTTTACAAACTTTAAATATTAGGTCGGTAGATTAGAATACTCATTCGTGTCACCCACAAGAAAATTTGACTTGACTTTCTTATGAAGCTAATTGATTTTTCTATTGCCTATTAAACTCCTGTAAGTAAAATCCGTAGGCATTCTACAGACTGAAAATACAACCATCACTGCATTCGAGCAGTACGCACTCATTCAAGAGACGCACTAACTATCGAAGCTGCTGCCACAGTTGCGTTTCGAACACTGAGCCGCGAAGACGAGAGCGACCTACCACGTCACTCAATAGCTCAACTTTCGACCTCTCGCTCATCTACGAAGCTCAATTCTCTGCAAGAAAAATTTACACTTCTACATATTGTGTAGACTTTCAACAATAAAATTCGTTAGAGAAGCACAAGTAAGAGTAAATGAATATATGCATAAAGACATTATTAATGAATTCACGTACACGAGACGCGGGATTCAACATCACATGAAGTCATATAAAGTTCTAAATCGAGAGTAGATAAAATTCAATTTAGTCTTGTGACTTCACGACGCATGTGATATCAATATTTTAACAAAGGCAGTTCGATAAGAGCTTTGACTGAGCGTCGATTATTTTCTACATCAACACTTCATCAAAATCGGTCATAACATGCATTGAGGATAATGAGTAACGGAATTAAACAGCTACGTTCCAAATTACGATCATATTAATTCATCAAACAAACAAAAATTTTTGAATTTTCACCAACGTTACCGAAAAACATTTGATTACCAGATTCTAGTAGCTATATTACCCCTAATAGACGACAATACTGTACTCGGGTCCAGGCAAAAGCAGACACACATTCACAAGGCATACATCGACAACAAGTGGCACCACTTACACTTTTGACTGACCTTTGCTAGGGAATTTGTTAGAGATACCATCCAATCGGTGAAGAAAATCAAGAAAACATAGCAGATATTTTTTCCATATCTTTCAAGAAAAAACACTTGAATTAAACAAGGTAACGAACGAGACGCTGGAACTTAGAAGTATAACCGCTTCCCCTCCAACATGCTGAAAATATTATGCAAAATCACCATGAAGTCGGACGTATGGCATGTTAGCAACGTGGGGGGTCCTACAACAAGTTCAGCAGACTACGACTTGACTGACTGCGTCCGAGTACCCGGAAAGTGAGCTGGAAATAAGTGGAGCTCCACGAAGCAAATTCTCAAGAGATATGCGGAAGCCGATGAGAGCAGGTCGGAGAGGAGAGTACTGCAGTGCTCTATTTTGGGCTACTAGCGACAAACGAGTAGAAAGTCTGCTTTAAATACCAGAGTGACGCGCTCGCGCCAGCTCGTGACAGCATCGTTCTGCCAACAGAGGCATCTTTTGGCTGCTGCCGTCGACGCAGCCCGCAACCTCCGTCTCATCCGTCTGAGCAGAGACTAGTGGTCGGTCACGAAAAGACACGTGTACTTAGAATTTTCCCTAACAAAATTAAACGAGAGTCAAATATTCAACTTAGTACGTCAATTTCAGTTTGTAGATCACAGGAGAAATGATAGGTACTATAATCTTAGACTGAGCACTTTCAATAACTATTGATAAAAAGCAGAGGTGGGCAGCGCTACTTTGAAATGTAGCGGCCGCTACATTTCACAGTAGCGCTGCCCAGCTCTGATAAAAAGTAAACATAAGCATAACTAGTTGACTTGATTAAGCTAATATCCACTTACGCGTCTCTCAAATACTCCTTGTGGGATTCTTCACTTAAATGCATACTTGGCAGAGTACAGCCAGAGTCGAAGTTTTCTTAGCAAGCTATCGATGTTAGCACCAGAAAAAGTTATATATATTTAAATAAACTACGTGATTAAACTTTTTGCGCTTGCATTGATTGAAAAAATATACATATATATCTGACTTATGGTATCGTATTTTTCAAGCCTTATAGAATACTAACGTCAAATAAAATCTAAAATTTCCTTACTCATATCAATGTATTCTTGTCGCTTATACTGAAATTATTTGATGATGGGTTCACTAGTGGATCAATGTTTTTTTACGATAACAAACAAAAATAACTGAACCCAATAATGAGTAGTAGTAGTAGTAGTAGTGAAAGCAGCGCTTCAGCAACTCAAGACTATGTCGCACCGAAAGAGTAGGGACCATTTAGTATGGACTTAAGAGAACGGGGAATCTATGCACAGGGTGTGTTCCCACACAAGATCCCCTGCGCATAGAAACAGCAAGTTGAGAAGGAAGAGGAAGAAAAGACAAATAAGAAATAGCGAAGAAGGAATGAAAACGGAAAGAAGTAAAGTGGGCACGAAAGATAGAAGTCCTGAAGGCCTATCTAAAGCTGAGGTAGCCTAGCGGTGCTCCCCTGGGGGCGCTAGTCCCCATAGCATAGGATAGGCAAACCTTACTAACCTACCTCTATTGCCTATGGCCTATCCTATGCCCCCTGAGGGGGAAACCCAATAACCGTGTCTCGAATGAGAACACGAGTGACCCAAGGGCTTAGCATGACGTACATCGTAGTGAATAAACAATCCGAAGAGAACAATAAAACATAAGGCAGCAGTAACACTGCCACAAGCCAAAACAAAACAGCGGCAAGTTGCTGGCCATCCCTTGAAGAGTACGAGAAGCCGAGGAACACGTACTGTTACTACTCAATCGGAAATTGAAAAGCTGACACAAAAATGGAAGAAATTCGTAACACAGCATAATAAAATACAGCACTACCAATCAAGAAGTGTCACATAATTGATGCGACGTAGACAGAAGACGATCTCTAAACGTACATGAACTTGAATCAGCGCAAGTATGGCTAAAGACATTTAAGGTTTGCATCATGAGCGCGTACGCCCGGGTACATATAGAAAGAATCAGGTGTTCCGACTGATAACGAAGGACGTTTTCACAGGGCAAATCTAAAACAAGCACATCGGCCTAACGCCGTGAGGCGGCTCAGATAATGGGATTATAACTTTCTGGTGCTACAGAGAACGCATTGCTACTTGAAATCGATCCATCCCGATAACCTCTTGGTCCAAATGAGGCAATCCAAGGAGCGGTTTTTCAAACAAATATATAAAATATCAGCTTATTCGATTATTTCTCGGTTTCAAGCTCTCTATCCCCATGAGATGTGGTAAAAAGAGAGGCAAGAGAAGAATTAAGGGACCATCTAGTATGGACAGTTGAAAACGTGGAATCTACGCATAAGTGTGTTCCCACACCGGATTTCCTCCGTATAGAAACAGCGAGTTAAGAGGGAAGAGGAAGAAAAGAAAAAAAAGGGACAGCGAAGAAGGCGTGAAAATTGAAAGAGGCAAAAGGGGCACGAAAGATTGAAGTCCCGAAGGCTTATCTTTAGCTGAGGTAACCTAATAGCGCTCTTCTTGGGTCGCCAATCCCCGTCCACAAAATATAAGATTAAATTATAAATTTATATCTTATTTTCAGCTGAATCTAAAACAATCCAAACATATGAATACTAACGTAGCCAAATGAACATTCCCTACTACATTACACATATATTACACAGACGGAATTGTATGCTTTGAGTTCTATAATAAATTTTCGTAGCTTGCTCATATGCGCCTCCTGAAATTGGGAGAATTCGTGCATCTTAACTTATACAAGCGTTCCTAACTGAAAAATGAAATAAAATTGATGTAGAGATTTCGCTCAAACAACATATAAAAATTTCCAAATTGACAGCAGTCTTCGCATTGTTATTTTTTAAGGACTGGATAACTTATCGCTATGCAAAATAAATGTATCGCCCTAACCAGTGTTGAAGTCTGCGTAGCGCAGCATATCTAAATATAGCAATACGTTATAAATTTATGCGAATGGTTGGCCCTGCATGAGTCAGCGCAATCACATAATCATCAAGGCCCTCTGCGTCTTAAGATCATATTAATCCTTCGCTACAGAACCTGGCAGCATTGGATGGTTTACTCCTGTCACCTTACAGAGTGGACTTGCTCTTTCCCGTCCATATTCACGAGAGAGGTCAGAGCGTACTGCCAGGGCTAAATTGCGGCATTCCGCCAAGGGGCTGATCAGCGTACGAATATTTTCCACACAGTACAGCTTACACCACATACTCCGGTGCTCTCTATTTCTCAGACCCAGCGTTCACTTCCAACATCTCGGTCTACCTCTGGCTCGTCTTCGAAGTACGTCAGACTTCATTGCTCATTCAAGATAAAGCCGCTCGTTCATTTTCTCGACATTCCTAAGAAAGAATTACATCACGCAGATGTTTGAATTTCTAAGATATCTTCACCTACTAAGAAGTTTAGAAGCATGCAATCACTGGTCATCTTGACAGGACTGTGAGGCAGTAACCTGAATAGAATGAATTTCATATAATTTTTTTGTAGTGTTCAACATTGCTGAATAATTTTGTTCTCCCACTGAAGAAAGGAGATTGCCATTCAACCGAAGTTAACCACACTCGTGTGAATTACAATTAAATACCTCACTTATAATTTTACTGGTGAATGAATCTATCACGAATCGATGGGCACAACTTGCACCTTCAGCATCTTTTTGATACCATGATCACCATAAAAGTGAAATTTCATGGCTAACATACAATTTTCAGCAATTATTTTTACTTGGAACAATAATTTCAAATTTGAACCAATTTCCAAAACCTAAAAATTTAAAAATGGTCATCTAGAAATGCCCCACCAAAAACACGTGCAAAAAAGGAAATGTGTTTTAAGCCGTAGCACGGAAAAAATACTAACTATAGCACGAAGTGTTCAATTTCAAAAGTCTCATGGAAAAACCTATTGCTAGCTCTTAAATTAGTACATATTTCGCACTTGGTTACCTTGATCGGAAGTAAGTACCTTCCTATGGAAAATAGTAAAATATTTCAGATAATGCACCTAGATATCGATAAACGATTCATCAACTTCCAAGAAAGGACCACAAAAAACTATAATTTAATTGATACAAATGATCCCATCAAATTTCATACTTACAACTGGTTGTTCCGCTGAGAAGAAACCCTCGCTTGACTACCCAACACGTCATGCACCGAGGTGTTCAGGCCCACTTTGCCTACCTCGCTGCACCCCATTCATGACTGGCCTGTATTTCCATGATGTTAGGGCTCGTCCTACGTGCCAATCAAAATCTTTTCAGTTAGCTTACCTATATTATGGTACCCTATTATAAAAATCAGGATCAAAAGGAAATTCAATGGATTTACCTCATAGTTTGTCCGTACAAGGTCGGACCAACCCCATCGCAATGCACATTGAACAACTCAGTAGAAACGCCCAAATTTTCTTGGATACAAGGTCGTCATACACTCATACAAATTTACATATTAATATAAACAACTTCTTTGTAGTAATCGTTGCTACCCTGTTAAACTGAAATAGCTCTCGCTTAGCATCAGCGCTTATATTTTTTTCAAACGTCTTAGAATCCACCTGTCAGCGCTAGTCCAGAGATGTGATCAACCAACTAAATTATTGTCCTCGATGACACAAGTGAAAATTAAAATGATAATTAAAAGATTGCTCTAAAATGAACTAACGTTGTGTGATGTAGTTTTCAATGAGCGGTTGAAGAGAAGCACGACACTTTCTATACAGTGTGTCCCACAAAAGAGTATACCGGAGTTTGAATTGATATGACTGCGGAAATATTATAGCTAATTCAATTCTGTAACAAACATGTTATTTGACTATTCGAACCTGTTATTCGAACAGGTATTTAGGCTACCAGTTTCATGGATAAAAAATATTTCTGCAGTCATATCAATTCGAACTCCGATGTACTTTTTTGCGGGACACCCCGTACAGTGAATCCTAGTTCGCTTTCATACTATTCTCATTCATATCTGCAATGTATATTGTGGATAAGAACAGGCGATGATTTACACGTTATTGTAACAGTAGGAAGGTTAAGAGATTCATCATACTAAAATTAGATAGTATTTCTATAGTTACACTGAAAAGGTAATTAGTATAAAATGAAAAAATTGAAAGAAATCGGACCTTAAATAAAACAATGATTGAGTTAAAGTCGAGAAAATAATAGCTAAGCCAGGAAGTCAGATATGTTCAGATCAGAAAACAAACAAAAATTAATTGTTCGATGAAAATTCTTAGGATCATAAGATCTCGAATTATGTAGCGCCTGGCCATAAATCACTACACAAGGCATGATCATGCACTGTTGCATGGGACGGATAGGTCAAGTGGTCGGCCTCTTGGGCACCAACTCCATGCTTTCCTACTCGAATCCAAAGGACAACGTCGGCTACACCAACGTTTTGCAATATACAGCCGGCCCAATTGTACGAAAATGAATGGATTAAACAAGAATAAGCAGTCCATCGTCGAGAAAAAGGCTAATACACAACCGTTACAAATTAATTGTGAGACTTAAGAGAGATAAGGAAGGAGAACACGGGAAATTTAAATAATTCAAAAACGAAGTTCTCAGCGATACTTACGTCGAAAATTATACAATGTTTAGCAATAATTCATCGTGAAAAAAATTACATTAGAAAAAAAATTCTTCGCAACTAAGATGGTCATCGATGTCTTCGTTTGAAATGAAAACTACACTAAATACAATTGAATGCCGCCAAACGATAATGGTATACTTCGGTGAATGAAAATTTCGAATTCATCAGCGTACCTAAAAATCTAGCAAACTATAAAGGCTATATTATTCTCTAAATGCGAGTGCGTCTTCTTTCGAGCGATGTTAAATGCTAAAAATTTACCCAAGACTTTAAACCACTCACGAGAGTACGAACAAAACTTCACTTGCCAGACTGAATTGCCTAAAGCACTATGAAAGTTGAACTACAGTGATAGAAGGTATCAGCCCGCATGCCATTGTAACTATGCTTACGAATGCTCTGCGAAGTAATATCCTGGACTCAAATTTAGCATCTTCAAAGTATTATTGGATATTAGACCCCAAGGATCATATCCAATTTTCGAGCAGGCCACATCATTAAAGCAAGCAAGGTATGAGTAGAGAAAGGAGGCCAGCTGAGGAAGTGAAGCAAGATGGTGACGTGATGCAGCGGAACCATGACATCACCATCGGCACGCAAGCAAGTGTGAGGCAGCAACTTGCCTGCAGTCTGGTGATGACGCGGCGCTACGTCACGGCCACACCAAGCGCGTCATAATCTTCTTCTTGAGAAAGTGGGCGAGCGAGGAAACACAGTGACGACAACGACGACGACGTGCCAACCAAGGAGAAGTATGAAAGCGATAGCAAACGGACTGTTGGGGTAACATAATTCATGCAGCAGGAACACTGAAGATGCACGCCGAAGCTAACATTTGAAGTTAGTGCCTATAGGGAGACCAGTAAATTTCCGTATCTGGTAACATAAACGGTAGGTTATTTGAAATTAAAATCAGAAAAATACATGCAATTGTTTTCAGAAAAGAGAAATAAAACACAACGTGTGAATAATCCAAACGTCAGAATTTGTAGTAATTTTGCCGTTTTATTCATATCATCTTAGAAGACGACACCACAACACGCATTTGAAAAATCTTAGTAGTATACAAGGAAAGCCAGTTTGAACAAAGAAATCTGTACTATAGCCAAGACAAAAGCAGATTATATGAATGAGTACATATGCAGAACTAGCATTAAAAAAAGAGGAACGCGAGATCAGATAGAGCACAGCAGAGATGACGAATTAGACGGTAGCAGCGCGTGACACATAGCTCAGATGCGTCACCTACAAGAATGCGACATGGCACCAAGTCGAGCGATGTGGCATAAGTCATTGAGGAGCGTGCAAACGCTTGCCAAGAGATGACTTCATGAGTGACGACACATAAACGTGCAGTGATGACATCATCATGGAGCCTGGCAGGCGTCCGGTGGGGCAGATACAGGGAGGGGCTGCAAGTTCCGCTAAAGCAAGGCCATCCTCCTAGTAGGGAGGCAGAGCACCGCCAAGCACTCGTTACCAACACAGCTACGCTCAACGCCGTAAAAAAACGCTCACCAAATAGAGAAAGGGAAACATTCTACAGGCGACGACCAATCTTAGCGATGAAGAAAAATGAGTGCCCTTTTGAGACAGAGGGATAGAGCTCAGCGCACGCAGCAGCTTCTGACTACTACGTTTTAATTAAGCCGAAATAAATTCATCAAAGAAGACTGAGACGGTTAAAACACATTGTGAATCAAAATAAAATGTTTTGTGGTACACAAATCAATTTTATCTGTAGAGGATAGCTAATGAAAGTAGAATCTTATCCGCTAATGAAAAAACGTACCAATGCAAGCCTTACTTGACAAGGTTATAATGCACTCGTATACTGGTTTAATAAGATATGATCAGGAAATGTTAAATTAGACTGTGTAACTCAGGAGTGTCAAATTGAAAGTGTGAGCTAAAAATCGAAGTCTTGTGCTCAGCAGTACCATCCAAATATGATACTGCTGAGTTACAGCAGTATCATATTGGGATCCTGAATTACATTGCTAATGAATGTGTTTAGCAGATATGACGAAGAATGGAAAAGAGAGGTCACACAAGGTATCTATGTCGATGACATCAGTTGAATTAAAAAGCAAGCATCAATAGCCAATTCCACGAAAAGAATCAAATTGTATTCTAAGAAATGAATTTAAGACACACTAGGCAACAAAGATGAGCCGTTGAGGACCAAAAGACCAGAAGGTTCCACGTTACCTGAGCTCACGAGCTACGGACCAGGTCGTGAGCACGTTGCCATGCTGGTCAGTGCCCAGCTCATACACATGGAGAGAGCATATTCCATGCAGTTGGTGTCTGTGTTCCATCAAAAAGGTAACCTTGTAATATATAGCAAAAGCAAATTTATACAACAATTTTGAAATTCAACACGAATAAAATAATTATAATACTTAGAACTTCTTTAAAGTTTACTCGTATCCTTCCATAGCTCATAAAAATGGGGAGAAATGACATTAAGCACTATGAGCATGGCCTATGCGTACACGTTCACGTCACCTAAAAAAGCAACAAGTAAATATGAGAGTTTGTTCAAAGCCGCCGACTTAACGCTACTTTTGGTGGTTCAATCTCGCAAGGACACATTTGCTTTGTTCGTAGAGCCTTGGCAGATGTCCTCCTAAAAACTGCGAGAATATTTGCACGGATGTTGGATGAGCCAGGTAGATTAAACAAGGTTTAAAACTTCATGGTATGCCCAGTCGCCATTCCGGCACACAATTACACTACAAAGAGAGGAATGCTTCATCTGAAGAACTTTGCCGTTGAAGAAGGAGTTTTCAACAGTTTACACAAATACAATTCATACATCTTAGGCAGTGCCCCTACACACGAGTTAGGAGTGCAGCTGTTTGAGAGAAGTAAACTTTGAAGAATTCGAGCAATGATTCAGATAAAATATAACACTTATGACACAATGAAGATCAAAATGAATTCAGTAATTCAAACGAAATGGTTCTGAAACATAACGCTTAAGCCTTGGGTCATATAACATACAAGATTAAAATTGGCTGTATTTGTGTTAAAAACCAATGTTACCCTTCTCGACGCTGATCAAAAATTACTCAAAGCAATCTAAACATCGACCTAAGATGATCGTTTCCACAACTAAAAACAAAGAAAATCATTAGGTTGTCTGGAAAATAATCACCGTTTTAGGAATTTTACTTTAAAATTTTATTTTATCCAGTTATATTCACTGTATTTTTGGCAAGCTTCAACATAGTGAATGATTGAAAAGACCTCTTCGATAATTTGCCAATGATTTCTCCCAGAAAACATTATTAAAGCGAATATGTCCAAAATTTTGAACGTTAAGAAAGGAGCTTTTTGTCCGCTTCGTTCGCTTATCTTGCACGAGTTCAAGCTTGGGTCCACTGCTTTGCCAACACTTGCCAATATCAATAGAGTATGAGGAGAAGGCTCCACAAATGATAGAGCAGTACGAAGGTGGTTTCAGAAATTTCTTGATAATGAACTTCAGAGAGCAACCATTGAGTAAAGTCACAGCAAAGTGTCGTACCACTTGTGGATCCTTCTCCCCACGCTCAATTGATATTGCCACTTGTTTGAGAAGCATTGTAACCAAACTTGAACTCATGCAAGAAAAGTAACGGAAGTCTTCTTTCATAATCAAAATTTACGGTTTATTTGCTTTAATGGCGTTTTCTAGAAAAAATAGGTAGAGAATTATCCAAGAGCACACGGATTAATCTATAAGTCGAAGCTTGCCTATGATATAATGAAAATACCAGAATAAAATAAAAATTCAATCAGAGTTCCAGAAACGACCATTGTTTTCCAAATAACTTGACAAATGGAAAACAATGATCTTCACTCATAGTCACAAGATCTTCACTCTAACATGATAACTTAGTTTCTACAGACATAGGTACAACAGATGAGCCTGTAAATGTTGTATCACAACTTTTTCATAACTAGCTTCACGGGAAGAAAGCGCTCCAAGGTAGCAGGAGGTTCAAGAATCCCACTTCACGTAGGTTACCAGCCATTACAAAAATTCATTCAAGACGCAACCATTGTCTACCTTTCGCAAAATCTAGAGGTATTCAAAATACTAACGTTATTAACACCCTGTAAAATATGTTAAAGATAGCGGTAAGAGAACTGCACGGTCCGCTACGTGGTTGTCACGGAGTGCGACGCAACAAACGAAATTTCGTAGTGTTTCACCGGATCACTTATGGGAAAACCGAGCGGCGAAAGCGCGCCAGCACAGCAACAATGGTGCCGGGAAACACGCGGAAGGCCTTGCGAGGCTGCCACACTTCGTTGCCGTCTTTTACTGGATGGTGCTATCGGACAAGAACAATAGCCCCTTCCATTGGTTTTTGATAGAAATCTGCTCTGTAGGATATGTAATGGGAAACAACTGAATTCAAAAACATAAACTGTTCATATTATTTTGCCTCTAATAATAAATATTTACAACTGTGGAAATGAATACTTGGTACTGGATGTTTCAT
The DNA here is from genome assembly GCA_014899125.1 of Orchestia grillus. Taxonomy (NCBI): domain Eukaryota; kingdom Metazoa; phylum Arthropoda; class Malacostraca; order Amphipoda; family Talitridae; genus Orchestia; species Orchestia grillus. Next base: position 36,012 of record VOMN01097814.1, on the reverse strand, counting down.
TATAATGCAATAATCCCAAGTTCATACAATTCGATACACTACTAATGCACTTACTTTTGAAACGCAGCGTAATTAAGATTATAAAATGGTAGAATGGGTATTCATACTTCATGAATCTGATATTACAGGCGACATTAGGTTTCCTCTCAGTGATTCACTTGTTTCGACAAAGTTTACTCTCATTACATTCTTGTTTGACTGATGATGGTTTTCGTGGCGCCATTAAAATATTTCCGCAAAATGGAGTACTGGGCAGCAATAAAAAATTGAGATAATTGAATATAAAAGCCGGATACGCAATACTTAATTGTACGTGATGATCAAGTTCAACAGAAGAAGCGGATTTAGTCTACAGTTGATGAATGTTAGTAAAAATTAAAAAATGTGAAAATATTTATACTACTATAGAAATCTCAAGACACCCAAAATCTCTCATGGGCGAGTTATGCATTTGGCAATATTGCTAAGAGTTGTGAAACATGTTCACTGATGACAGACCAGAACGGCACAACGCTAAGCACGCTACTGGCAAATTACCTAAATGCATCTCATCATAATTTGGTACTTGGGAAATCTTTACTCACAGGAAACAATAAAAACATAAAATAGACACGACCGGATGACGAAATCATTCCTCCAATCATACTACAATAACCATGCAAAATAATTTTATGAAACTAAACTTTGTTAAAGGCCTACCAAAGAGCAGGGTTTTCAATGATACAACGCAATTGAGTTATTGACAATCTTTCAAATAAATCCATTCAAACTCTTGATCACTGACCAAATCTCTTCCACCTGTAATAGAGCATTCCAATAACTTGCTTCTACGGTGAAAATACAAGAGTATGAAGAGGACAGGCACGTATGACCTTCATGAACAAATTCAGTAACTTTTCCTAGCTTCCCTCACGCGGGCAAATTACATTCCTAGGAACTGATATGGAAGCTAACCGCAGCCTCACAGTGCAAAAATATCTCAAAGTGAGGCTTTGAACTCAGCTGTCATCTTGCGTGACTCAGGGCTCTCCTAACTAAATTCCAGTTCACGCGGAACTTGACGGAGCGGAGTGGCTAGGTACGCAGGGAGCCAAGCAGCAGCAGCGCACATGCAGCAGCGTCACCACGGGCAGAACAAGAGGAGAGACGGCAGGTATGTGAGCGGCGGACGCGTCGCCGGGCCATTCAGTGCCGGAACTGACGTCATTCTCCGTAGCTACAATGCAGCCTGACCCTCAGCGCGTCACGCCTGCAGCAGCACTGCTGGGCTACAGCTCCATCTATTGACACCCAGCTGACTTCCCGCGCTTACCTCAACAGGCTATTTTCGACTTGAGCAAAATGGGCAACACTACTCGTATTCGTTGCGTCAACGACTACTTACGTAACTGCTCAAAAATTTTTGGGCAAGATTGCAGTCACTAAACAATGAATTACATATGGTGTACCCACAGTGGCAATTTTTTTTATTATTCTATTCGTGCAAACTTACGCACGAAGAAACAACCGTACATTTGATGCTGCCAGGCTGAGGAATAGAGAGCGAGTGTAACTGATCAAGGTCTCAGAGTGCAAGAAAACTGCAGAATATATTTAAAGATTATTTGAACGATGACCATTATCTCGTATGAAGTCACGGTGGCTATGAGTTTGCTCCATATTTACGTAGGTTACTTGAAGTTAAAAATAGAGATTTTAGCTGAACCACTATTATTCCAAATTTGAGCAAAAATGCAGCCACAGAAACCTTTCGCAGTCCGAGGCATTCACAGGTGGTAGCGCATATCCATTGATGGTGTTCACGTATTCCAGCAGACAATCAAAGCGTTGAAAAATCGAATACACATTCACGCAGGTACTGAATTAGGGCTTTTCATATGAATTATAGATGCTCAGGTTTATGCGAGCTGAAGCAAGTAAGCGAATGTAAGTCACACTGACGCAGAGGATTTAGAACTTGCCTACACCAATATTCCTCGAAGAGGATAAAATTTAATTCAAAGATACCTAAAGCAATCAAATATAACGTTTATTATTATTCGAGCAGAGATCAGTGACAAACTGCATTCATGGTGTCACTCCAATGGATACACTCATCCCATCATATAATTGTTATCGATAGAATACTTCATATTGCCTTCAGAGAAAACATTGCGAAAAGTGAATACATGACAGTAAAGCATAAAATGTCCCCGTCGCATTACAAGATCAACTAAACGCGTCTTCTAAACGCAAGAAACCCGTTCTGAGCGTGTGGCTTAAATGCCTCACTTTATTCATTACAAATGCAATGAGTCCATGCATGAATATTGCTTCAAAAGTTTTCGTGATGCAAAATACAAGAAACCAAGCATAAAAACCACAACACATAACGAAGATATGAGTTCCATTCAAATCACACATCTTCATCAAATGCTACAATTCAATAAATATTTCCATAACAAAAATGAGAAAACACTTAAAGAAAACGCTGATTATACTACCTGTCAGGGACATCAGTCATTGAGAGCCATCCAGCAGAACCAAAGTGCGAGAATTTTATCAAACTGGAAACCCCACATTATAATAATTGAAATTAGCGTGTAACTTGTTCCAAATTGTCGGCAGACATCATTAGGCGTTGAAAAATACACCAGAACATGGTTTCAATTCATCCTTCATTGAGTAAAAAAATATCGCTCTTCGTATGAAAGACCTCTCCGTAACTTAACATCACAACTCTCTTATTACAATTGAACCTAAATAATTTGCAAATCGTAAAGCAAATTCTTTGGTCCAGTTAGATTAGAATATACGTCAAAGCTCCCTATCCACATGGAATGTGATCCGAAAAGAACGAAAAGAAAGGATTTGATCAGGACTTCAGAAAACATGCAATCTACGCAAACAGGATTCTCTGCGAGCAGAAATAGAAAGTCAAGAAAGAAAAGGAAGAAAAGATAAAGAATATACCGGAAAGAGGGCATGAAAATGGAAAGAAGCATAGTGGCACGGATAGGAATCCCGACGGCTCAGCTACAACTAAGGCAACCTAAATTAAACTTCAGAAATTCAGATAAAATCTCGCCGTAAAAGATATATGCACCAGCACGCGATGTGTCCGCAACACGACGCTCGTCTGTGCAATACCACGCTCCTGTACGCGATACTACGCTCCTGTACGCAATACCACGCTCCTGTACGCAATACCACGCTCCTGTACGCAATACCATGCTCCTGTCCGTGATACCACGCTCCTGTTTGCAATACCACGCTCCTGTACGCAATACCACGTTTCTGTACGCAATACTACGCTCCTGTACGCAATACCATGCTTGTGTGCGCAATACTAGAGACTAAATTACCATCAATACCTTCAACGCGAGAATGTTAAAATGAACCCTTTAGCAGCAAAGTCTAGGACATGATAAGTATAACGCCGGAAGCAAGGTATGGCTAGTATGCCAACTGTACACGGCAAGTATGGTAAATATCCCGATGCAAATTCCACAACAAAACATGTGAAGTCCTTCAAAAACTTATCCTTTTCTGAACAGCCTCAGTGGAAAACAAAAATAAAATATTAAGCGATTTCACTGTCATACTAAAGCAAAAAACACGTTGAACGGCAAAACTTTAAGAACGCGTACTGCAACAAAAATAGCGCGCATATAAAAGACTCTTAAATTTACAAGAAAAATCATGATCTTCGGCACAAAAAAAAACGAGAAAACAAGTCAAGTCAAACAAGAGAAGTTAATCAATTGCACTAAACTGTCATTACACCACTTAGACAGAACCGATAAAAAAATGTTCTTAAATTTTGCTCATGGGTAATGTAAAAATGTTTTTTCCTGTTTAAAATCTGGAATGATCCAAAAATTAAAAATTAAATCGACATGAAACCACGAAAAAATATGTTTATTACTAACTCAATCAACATTTGTTTAAAGATCACAAAACGAGGATCCGAGATTGTATTTTATTAATACCACAATCAGTTTAATTAAACGATCATTTCCCTCACGGCAATGAAATTAGAGCTCTCGCATTCAGGCGGTCACGCACCGTACATCCCAGGAAAAGCATCATTTCAAAGAAATGAAAATGCAAGCAAAAAAATGAGAACGCAGGCGTTTGGATACGATATCGCAATAAAAACGTGCGAACTGAGACAATACGTGACCTTCTACATGATATAAAAATAGAAACACCAGAATAGAAAAACCATCAAGCATTAACACAAATGAATGCGATATATAAAGGTGCACTATCTCCTTTAGTGTTGAAATACAAAGCGACTTAACTTTGTCACCGTCAAGATACCTACCTATGTTAACAAATATTTCTACCCTAGAAATGAGAACCCTCACAAGTTACCTCTAATGCTACTCTTGAATTTTCACTTGACTGATCTGCAGTGAGGGGGAAACGAGTACTTGAGTTGCTTAGTTTTCAATGATACGGTACATTAGAAATAATCGAGAAAACGTTAAATTGTGTTTAGCATTGAAAGCTATCCGAAGAAGTTTGCAGAAATCAGTGAAGCTGGAGCCTGGAAACGAATGGGAGTTCCGCCAGGACAATGACCCTAAACAAATAGCAAAGGCAACTCGTGGATGGTTCAGAGATAAGAATATTCACGTATTCCCATTGCCTAGCCATGAATTTAAACCTAATGTGGAAATTATATGCAATAGAAAATTTGAGCAAACAACTTAAAACTCAGGTTTACGTAAAAACAGTCACAAACCAAAATGTAATGAAAATTGTCACCAAAGAATGCCGCATTCCCCTTGAATTTTACCAGGATAGATTAGACATGCACAAGAGCAATAAAAGGGGACAAATAAACATTTAAAAAAATGTCTACAAGGGTCTAAACACAGTTTTCATTACCTGGTTTTAACATTTGCGTAGATAATTTATACACAATAGAAAAGTTATATTTTAGAAGCAAAATTAGTCGTTAGCTGTCAATACTCTCGTTAATTCAAGTTCCACGGTTCTGCCAAGATAAAAAGTGCTAGAAAATTCATTTTTAAACTGTCATAATTTCACTGTCCCTAATTGTTTGTCGACGAACATTACGACGCATTAAGTGATTAAAATGGCTGATTTGGCACAGATATGGATATGAAGTTCAAAAGCAGATCTACCTTCGAATGTTTGCATCATGCTCGCCATGAGAAACGCGTTTCATGTTCAACGAAACAGAAGCGAAAGAGTTAACGTCTGGCAGTCTCGATAAGGAGACAGACCCTGTGGTCCGCAAATAAGACGCGGCTAACACGTTGACTGCAGAGTGACCCATCGGTGGTCACGCCACTGCAAAAATAATACACAGCTGTGTCACCTCGCAGTCAACGTGTGTATGAATCCTACAGTATCACACTATCCAGCTTTTTCAACGTAAGAAATCAGACCAACCTAAAGTATGCATATCCGCGATTAGTACACTGAGAAAAACTCAGTTGAGCACCGCATAGGAGCTCCTGTTGGCAAGTCGAAGGAAGAAATGAGTCGACTGCAAAATTGTAGGAGTCCCCTCGATGAGATGCAGACTACAGCTCGTAAGTTACGAATGCGACAGGCTCATCAACCGCCACACTTCCTTTGTCACGTGGAGTAAGCGACGGCCAGCAAACGTCGGGTTCGCCCAACGACAAAGTTGGGACGACTTTACTGCTTTGTTGAGAGGCAGCGAGGCGCAAGCACGTGGCAGACCATTCAGATCTGGGCTTCTCAAACTGTACTACGTACGGGTTTGGGAGCATACATAATTACTAGAGAGATTGCTCTGAATATTTGAATAATATGAGAATAATTGATGCACAAATATTTCACAAGTGAAAAACATAACATAAATGAGTCACACACAAGCTGAGATGCAGCCGGTAGACTATCAGATAATGGAGCTATCGCCTTCATCCTCTCCCCTCTTTTTCTGACAGCAGGCACAGGAGGCGCACCTCAGGTCCAAGGCTGCCAGTAAAACAGGAGGAGAACTTCCATTCCGGCGGAAGAACGAGCTAGTTTTCTGATGTAGTCACTTTCAATGACTGACAATAAACTACTTGAACTGTGTTTCCAAAACGCAACTGGCGATCGGAAGCTGCATTTTAAACTCCACATACATGCCACGTAAACTGCATTGATATGATCGATTACTTCTATTGCAGTTTTAGTGAGTATTTCCCCCCAGAAATTATAAATGGAGACATTTCTGCGTTCTGTGGTCAATATTAATACAAGAAGGCACCCACAAGGGCATGGGAGCGAACAAGGCTAAAAATACTCGGGAGGTGCCTTTATTCTGGTAACAAGGCCACGCTTTGCTGAGCTGCAATGGCCGTCACTGACGCCAGAACGGGCCCGCAGTTGTGAATGAATGGCTCGCTGACGTCACTGGCCCGCCATACTACGCCTGCCTCTTACTACGCCAGCCGCCTCATGCTCGCCCCCGCCCCGCACCCCTCACGTGCGCGGCACACGTGAGGGGACCTTCCCCACACATCTCGCACTCCCGCGCGTCAGATACCACTCCAATTACTCCAATCTTAATTTAGATCCCAACACAATTTTCAATGGTGGTAGAAACAGAGAAAAGAATGAAATACTGATCTTTGTTTTATCGTTGACTTTCAATCAAATATTTAGCACTTGTTTTGAAGAGGTAGGACGATATAATAACGCTTCGTTTATTCCTAGATTTAATAAAAATTGAAAGCACATTCAAACTGTCAGATTGAGATTCGAACTGCAGCGTCAAGCAATCAGTGTTAAACTCAATCTCATTCAATAAAACGGAAAAATTCACACAAATTCAATGAAAAACAATATGCTGGTTGTGCCAACGCAGTTTTACAGGAATGAATCTTTCAGAAACTAGAATTCAAACTTAAATTCGATCACTCCACATGCTCTATAAAAAATGATTGAGCCCCAGAGAGGGTCAACGTCGGACATAAGAGTACTCTTACCAACCACCAAATTCACGCTGCGATCAACCTCGGCAGCAACCAACACGTCTTCGGTTAAAAATAGAACTTTTACACTCTCACCGCACCAATCACACTCCCACACGCATGAGCTAAAAGATCCAGGAAGACGAGCATATGTCATTATTTGCCTGATATTTGAATTGTACGCAAAATAAATGGTCGGGAGTGCTCAACCGTAGCGAAATGGTCTCTTTCGAATCAGATTGTCCCACATAAAATGAGGCAATGGCTTTTTGAACTCTTAAATAGGTAATTTGTTTGTTCGAAGTATGCATCAAGTTGAACGTTTTTTTTAAACAAACTTTTCAATTATTGACCTCATCTTCTACGAAGTTTGCATCTTTTGACAAGATGAACAGTATAAATGCTTTAGCTGGCTCGTCGATGTTGAAGGTTATACTGAGAGTAAAAAGCTTAAAATGCTTGAATAACTCCCTGAAGGATCGAATGGCTATGAAATGATTACAATATAGAATTTGTAGATCTACGGCCATTAATTACGGAGCTATAAGTATTTGAAAAAAAGTAACTTTTTTTGTGGCCCACTCTGTATAAAATCCAGTTTTTCCAGACAATTGGTATGGAAATCAATCAAAAAAAAACTTTTATCATTTATTTGATTCTCGTCAAAACGTACTGTTTTGATTTTGAAGCATATCATTTCCAAATGTTTTTGGTCTAGAGCAAAGAAAGCTCACAGCTGATTCGACGGGAAATTTTTTTCTATTAACTTTTTTGTTCAATTTTGAATGCCTGACAAATTTGAAAAGCTATTGACAAGCATATGATAATATAATGAAAAACTTTCATTTATTTAAAATTCAATACAACTTTTATAAGACAGTCCTAAAATTTTTTTACAAAAACAATTCGTTCTCTAAATCGAAACATATGTAACGAGACCAACTCTACCATTCTAGTGCACAAATTGAGGTACTAGTAGCGTTTTTTCTAGTCTCAAAATATGGCGTTTCTATTAATTACTGGTTTGCTTTCGTAAAATCGAAAAAATTACTTTACGCCATCTGTGTTTATTTCATCAAGTTACACATGTGTGCCGAATTTCAAAGCAATCTGTTTGATTGCAAAATTTTTGTTTTAACACAAGCCGGTCCTTTTAACTGCCGCCATATGAATTTCAATTAGCATTATCTATTCATAGATATATTACAAACTCTTGAGCACACAAACTAAGTACGGAACAGGTTTTATTAATTTTTATTATAAACGACATCCTGTAATGAATGGCAGGGTTCCGTGCGGGGACATACGCATGTAAATATCAGCTCCAGTGTCATACGATGCATGAAACCTTCGCTATTATCTAGGAGCGAAATTCGTTCGCGAGAAGCAGACGGTAACATCACGTACCAGGACACAGCGATGGACAGTTGCTAGCCTCGTGAAGAAACACTTCCAACATACATCCTCTTTATAATGGTTAATAGTCATAAGAAAATATTATGTTACCATAGAAGTATGTGACACAATGATAAAACGTTTCACTAATTCAAATATTCTCATATAAAGTGCAAGTATTATTAATGGAAACACTGCAGGAGTGGCGTACATTGGCGCTTTGAATCAACGAATAAACGTTCGAGTTGTAGCGTACTCGGCGTGTTCGGGCAACAGTTTCTCCTTGTTTACTTTGCAGTTTAGCGATTGCTAAAATCCCGCGCTATATTCTGTAGTTGAGTGAAACATAGATATTATCTCAGATAGAATAACAAACTACGTATCCAAAACGTTTTCTGTAACGAAATTATTACTCATTACTTCTCTGAATAATTTATGACAAAGTGTTTCCGAAGTCATTTTAGTGAGGCCTGAAGCAACAAAAAAAGCTTCAGGCTACTTTCTCACTCTCATGGCAAATTAAGTCCGAGGTCCGGCAGTGATATTAAATGCAATGGGACCTCAGTCACCCATCTCGCCAGCTCAGTCTACTCAGACTTCAACATGCATTGCTTCTTACTTCTATATCTTCCTGATGTCTGCCTGTGACAACAGTGTAAAATCACGTTCAGTAAAATCTTTAATGGACATATGAAATTCAAAGTATTAAAATAGAACCTTTACTCAAGGTATAAAAAATGTTATTTTCAAAACGCTTCAACATTGAGATTGTTCCTGAAGAAAGGCTCGAGCATATTTAAGCACGTATGTCTGTCCAAGGACTCGAGCTGCGCTGTCTTTCATTCACTTTTGCTCAGTGAATGAAAGACATGACCAATGCGACAACCGAGGTACTAGAGAGTGAATACGACAGTTCAATTCTCCGATGATGAATTCACAGATAATAGATTATAAATCTATCATTGAACAAATGCTGTAATCTCCAGACAAAATAATCGATTCTTCAGTACTGACTTTAAAATATCTCTCACAGGTTCAAGCAGGACGAGGCCTCAAAATTAAAAATTGTTCATCTATATGAGAAAATAAAATAGTTCACGATGAAACTGAATTAGACCTCAGTGGATATCTGACTCAAGGACTAGCTTAATCTACTGGGTATTGCCAACCTCGGACATGAATTCATTTCATTTTGCATTCAATATTACCGCTGCCGCTCTTCACATGACATCCCAAAAATGAGTCGGTCAACAATTCCAAACATCGAACAACTTGAGATATGATCAAGCCTACTTGACTTCTTTCCGATGGACAACTATGGACAACTATCTAGAGAATGAACTATGCTTTATCAGAAAAGAATGAGAAAGCGTAAATTAAATTAAGAAAAATATGCTTCATGCGAAGGCTACAGATACATGAAATGTTCATAAAATTCTCTCTTTGTAAGCCAGGAATAAGAATTCGTACAATATTAATACAACATTCATTAAATGATTTTCACACCTTTTATTTTAAGTATACAGCGTTCAAATTTTTTCGTCTACCTAACGCATGCATTGCGTTCAACGTTTAAATACCGCCTAAGATAACGTGAAGCACAGGAGGTTGTAAAGTGCCAGTTTCCAAACTATCCGACGAAGTAAGTGGCAGCTCTACTTCCGTGTAGGTCAAAAAGCATGCGGCATGTGGGATTTTGTCCTTGACTTTGATGACGATCAAATTCCAAGTTAGTCGATAAAAATGTCATACCAAGGTTGAAAGTGGACTCCTAAGAAACCGAGAAAAAATGTGTTTTCATGTGAAAGTTACAACAACCAATGTCTATGTCTGATAAACCAATGTCAAATAAAGTAAAGTGTATACTTTTAAAGTAATCAAAAAAACATTCTCTAATTTCACTCACATTGTTTTTTACACACACGAAAGTTATTTGACGAATAGCCCTCGTCCCAAGATATTCGGAGCGTATTAAATTAAAAATTCGTAATCATTAAATAATCCTCTCCCTCGAGCTACACGGGCTCTTCAACACGATCCAGACTACCCATCTGGAACGTATAATTTCGTAGCTGCTCTTAGACTCGCCGAAAAGAACTTTTTCATCCCACAAAAGTAATCTGTTACTGCCAATTTTTATCTTGGATACCGTCGGAGTAGTTCGGACCCCACTGGTCTGCCGCCTTTTAAGGTACATCGTGTTTAACCTTCCTCTTCCAAGTGAAGCACTGCGCCCAATCTCGAACCCGGGAACTCCTGACTAGGAGGCAAGCGTGCTTTTACTCAAGCTAGGGAGCCAAGCTTCCGTTCATGTCTTAGGTATGAAAGTTGCCTCGTGATTTGACCATGTACGATTCATCGAGACATGAGCTAGTACAGGTTTCAACTCCGCGCCGAACGATGAAGAGGGCCATTTAGAAAATGAAATCAAAACAAACTACTGATGCAAAACTTGACTGCATTCATCGAATGCACACCAAATCTAGAGTTTTGTGCGGGGATCTTTCGTCACGATTTCAAGGAAAGGTAAATTGCCAATTGAGCAATTCTGTTTTAGAGCCATAAAAATGAATCACAAAAAATATTTAGGAAACTACGACATTATCAGAAAAGTGAGCGGACAGACTTGAGGGCGCGTGTGCAAAGGATGCCATCGAAGCTTCAAATGGCTAAATCCTACAAAAAAATGAAATTAGCGTATTAAGCTTTCATATTGCACAGCATAATATATTTCGTTCACACAGAAATCACAAAGAACATTTCAATGTATGAGTGATTTGTTCCGAGTAATTCACACAGTACATTATGATGAGTAGCCTAAGATGTCGGTACATTAGCTTTGACAAGTAAAAATCGCGTCCCGGTATTTAAAAATCACAGGCGTATTTAATCTAAGAGATACTTAAGTACATGAAGTAATGCTTCGCTCATGGTGTACATATCTGTTAGCAATATTTTTTGGAAGTGAGATCTAGCACAAAAAATTAAATGTCAAGGTCAAATAAAAAAGTCTAAAAAATTACATACCCGGCACACGAATCGGTAACAAAAAATTGTGATCATGGAAATCCCGCACATATTTCGCATGAGCTTGACTATCGTCAATTTACTTCAAACTTGGTAAAAATTCAGCAAGGTTTAATCTACATTTCTACTAAAATTTTTGAGGTTGCCCTTTCTCAAAGGAAAGTGAAATCTTAATAAAACTAAACTAAAAACAGACAAACAAACACTGGTTAGCACCCGACAATAATAAGGTAGGCTGGAATTCATTGATAAATGTGCGCCATTTACACCAATTCCATACATCGAAGACAAACTTCCCCCAGTTGGAAGAAATTTTTTCACTTCCTAGAGTTGGAAAGGACTAATTAAATCATCAAGACCATTCGAACATGAAGTCGTGTATTTCTCTTCCTATCCTATTTTCATCCTTTGAAATAAAGAACTTCTAGATAAATCATTCCTGTGCCTCAGATAAATAAGAAATAAAAACACTGTAATTAACAAAATTAGTTCCCACGCAATACCTCTGGATTCATGGCATATTTGTATAAATGCTTCCAGGGCATCTAAGTTCGCTCGAAGCAATTAGCTTTCAATAACCATACGTTAACTGTATTGACGCAAATGTGATACACGCACATGAGCACTTGCTGGCCACAACAAAGGAATGAAACGCAGAGGAAGACGAAGGGCTGCTCAGACCTTCCGAATACGGATGTCCTTACTTCTGTCCAGTCATTATTAAACAATAAAGGAGGAATTCCACATTCAAGCGAGGTTATCGTAAAATGGTCAGCTTAAAAAATTCCCGAGCCTACATTTGACTAAAAAGTGGCACCCTAAACCACAAAAACGCATACTCATGCACGCAGCGACTTAAATTACCGGCCATAAAGAGGTAACTGAGGTTCGTATCACCTATGTGGTCCACAACCATCAACGCGTACCACAAGGGAGCCATCTTAACGTGATGAGCTCAGCCTCAAGGAGATACGTACGTATGACATGCTCGAAAAAAACTTCAACCAGGCAGGACTCATAAATAAAAACTTCAGTTACTAGATTCTCTGTTATAAGATTCTTCAAGGGAATGGTGAAAGATTAGCTACAAACTTATCTATTGTCAGTCCAAAATAAGTATGAAAAGACTATCTTTCATGCACAATGTTCAACAGGTTCTAGTGAACAACTGTTTGAAGTAAATTTAGCCTCTAGGTGCTTACAAAACAGCTTCCGGTGAGTAAAAACGCAGTAAAATATATGAAAATTTTTAGTACAAAACATTGATTTTATGAATTGTTCGCAGTATAATAATGCGACAAGATTGATCTCACCGGCCTCAAAGAGATAAGAAATCTCCGGTACACAAAGAGTTACTACGCACGGATGAGTGCGAGTGGCGCAGCCTGAGTCCCTTCACTTTCATTCAGCAGCCCACACTCAGCAGGGCGACGTGCAGAGCAGCAATATGAAGCGCGTTATTATTAGTCGGTTAGCAAAAAGCTCCCTAGACACACCACGGGCGATCTCAAGAGAGCGAAAAGAAGGGACCATTTAGTGTGGACTTTACAAAACGTGGAATCTATGCACAGGTGTGTTTCAATACAAGATTCCCATCGCGTAAAAACAGCAAGTTACGAAAGAAGAGGATGAAAAAAGAATAAATCAGCGAAAAGGTATGAAAATGAAAAGTAGTAAAGTGGGCACGAAAGACGGAAGTCTCAAAGGCCTAGCTACTGCTGACGTAACCTAACAGTGCCTCCTAAGGGACGCTAGTGCCCACAGCATAGGATAGACAAACCTAACTAGCCTAACCCTATTGTCTATCCTATGCCCCTGAGAGGGAGATGACGCACATCAAATCTGTTCCATTACATTTTAGACTAAAGAAACGTTTGAGCTGTAAAAGGAAGTAGCTTAGGAGGTGATGAGATAATACAGCAATTACAAAAATTACGAGAGAAGAGTAGTTAGCTCAGAGCAATTCAACTTTGTTCCAGACGAATCTTTAGTAACCTTGCCTACATGAAAAAATAGGAATTACAAAACGACTTGAATAATGCATCTAAACAATTATTTAAGTCTACATTAATTAATTTTTCATAGCTTTTAAGTTTCAAATTCAGCGTTGACATCTTATAGAAACGATCTGTATTCTTTGAGAGACCGGATCCCATATTGGGTGATCAATGACAGGTGGGCCGGACTACGGTACTCAGGTCTGACAAACGAATTAAACAAATATCGAAATCATACATGAACTTTGCATTTCCCATTATTATCCTGTTACGACTGTCAAGTAACCCAAACTCTACATAACGAATCAGTACAAAATTACCAGGTGATTAGCCTCAATACTGCATACGAATTCAAGCCCTTCCGCTTCCCTAATAAATTCGTATACCAATATCTTCTCATCAACATCTACACGCACATATTTTTGAAAATTGATGGTGATAAATTTTATGAAAATTGAGATTCATTCGCACGAATTGTGTTTATCCCGCTCAGAGTCGATGGCTACATGACCGGATACTTGTCCAGAACGTGATTCAAACGCAACTCGGGGGAAATTCACGAATTGCAAGGAACTCGAAAACATCCTGATCAACGATCAGCATCAGTTTATTGATTGTAGGGTTACACTCTTAATTCTTCTATTACTGATATCAGAAACTAATTCTGAAGTTCACTGCAGCTAACGGAATTTATAAGAGCCCTTGTAGTCACAGCTACGTTTTCAGTATGAAATAAGAATAACTTCCTGAAAATTAGTTTTAAACGATTAAAGATAAAATTCGGCAAGAAACAATCTAATTCACACTCGAAATTAATGAGAGCAAGATTTAGGATGTTTGTCACACTCACACTGGGTAAGGACTACTACACAAAATATCAAAATTCAAGCTGGTATTGAACTATCCCCCAGTGTCGACCAACGGCGGCGTTAATAACGTGTTAGCAGGAAAGGAAATACCAAATTTTTACGAGATTCATATGTGCTTCCGCTAAATATTGCATTACTGAGAAGCATGCACACATTGTATAGGCTATGTAAAGTTCATGCAAGCAAGGAAGGAGCAGGAGGCAGCAGTAGACGAGGCGGGGGCTGGTGCAGCAACAGGGGAGGGGGCACCCAAGGTCGGACACATTCCCTCCCACCACCCTGCGGCGCGCAACAATTTGAGGACACTCGCTACCGCCGGAAATCCGCGTGCGAAACTCCAGTCAGGCAAGCAAGAATGCGGACCACAGTCCGAGAGGTAGTCAGGCAACGACGGTCAATTGGCGCGAGGAATTATGAGATCACAGGCAGAATGGATGACAGTAAAAATACACTGACTTCCAGGAAACCCTATGCTGTTGAAGGGGATGTTTTATCTCATCGAAACACGCATTTTCAAGATGGTGAAACCTTAGCCTGAGAAACGCTGACGGGTAAAACTAAGCCTTAATCCCATCACGAGAGAATTATTTTACAAATAAGACTGCTTCGTATGGTAAACTAGCAAGAGCCTCATGAAACGGAACTGTATAATGTCCCTGGTCTTTATAGGGTTAATATGGCCAGCATCAAAATTATGTTAGAAATATTTGCACTGATACTAAAAGCCGTCGTAGTTCATGCACACACACAATCTATTTTTTTTAAACAAGTTCCCTTTGGATAAATATTTAATTAGGTAAGATGAAGCCAATAAACGGCTTACAAGGTCAATTCAAACTACGACTGTGGCAGGTTGAGGAGTCTCACCCAAAGCAACTACGTCCAGGATCCCGCTCCACCGTGCTCGGCATTTCAGGAGCAGGAGCACGGCAGCACCATCAGCCGCCATCAGGCACTCGCACAAGGCCATTACAGGGTGAGCAGAAAGCCCTTGGATCAAATGAAATGCTAATTAAAATTAGTCGAATTCATTCAATGAAACAAAAATTAAACAGAACGTTTTCAATGGTATCAGAATTTAATTTTATATATCAGTTTTCAATATGGTCACTTTAGGCCTGCCCAAATTCGAGTCTTCGCTGGAAACCTTCAACAGAGGCACGAAGTGTTTCTTGAGGTATTTTGGCCATTCCCTCTCAAGTGCATGTTAGTGATACTCAACATTGTGGTGAGGAGGGGCGCAAGCCTTGGTTTTCAGCACTGACCAGACACCAAAGTCCATAGGACTCAAGTCGGGGTAGGCCAAATTATCTCACTCCAAAACTTTGAGAAATGAGACGACACCATGCTTGAGTTTGGTTTAAGGTCTGGGAAGGTGGCGCATTTTGTTGAAACGTGAAAACCTCATATCTTTAAAGTGCTTCTCCATCTCACAGACTGCTGGAGTCAAAATATATTCGGTACAGCACTGTGAGTTGATCTTCACATCTTCTTTAACGAAAATAAGGGGAGATTCCATGGTTTTGATATCGCGGTCCATACCATCACAATACCAGGTTTTCGGCGGCAATAAACAGTTCTTACAGAATCTCGAATGACATTGAGCTCTTAAACAACACTCTATCATTATAGAATTGAATTCCGCCTAAACTGTGAGTTTTTCGGCTGAAAACATGGTCTCTCAAGCTTGCATGTCATCCTTCAGCTCGTTGAGAAGACATTTTGCCCTGTCAAGCCTTTCCTGTTTCTGTAGATCTGTGAGGTGTTAGCGCTTTCTCGTTCTAAAAGGAGGGAGTCCAAAGTCACTTTTGACAACATTTCTCGTCAAAGTGTTACTCAGATGCATATCTTTTGCCATTTGTCTAATTGACCTCTTTGGGTTCCCCCTACCCTCTCATGGACTGCCTTAATCACTTTCGTTGTGCAAACGGATATTGGTCGACCACTTTGCAGGCCATCCTCAGTAGTGCGAAGCTCTTTGAATCTTTTCACATGATAAACAGTTGATTTGGGTACTTGAAGTAATTTAATTTTCTCAGAATTGGTCTTACCCGCGCAGTGAAGTCTTATGATTGTTTCTCTAATCATCATTTTGGAAAAGAAATATTAAATTTTGAGAATAAACCTGAAAATGAATCGTACGTGATGGATCACTTAACATTATAAACGTCACAAACTATCAAAGAAATAGTTCGAAATCATTATTACAAAGAACTGAAAATTGGTCCAAGGACTTGCTGTTCGTCCTGTACTGCAAGACTCACGTATGGAAGAGACGGCGACGCAGCCTAGCACAATTTGCGATCAGCGAACGAGTACAATCACATCATTCGAGCATCTAGACCACAGAGGTTGTTGCATGACGGTTAAGGTCGAGAAATTTGAGATAAATTTAGTTACCCAGCAAGATTATATGATTTTTATCGACATAAAATTTTGCTTACGTCAGAACGGACAGCTCGCTAAACCAAATATTTGAACTTTCCGAGATCTTCATTAATTACACAAAAATTGCAATTCAAAAGTTTAACGTTTTATTAATTTAACAGCATAATTTAGCCTTTTCACTTCACTATTTCCTAAGCAATCTAGGGAACTGCAGTTGCTTAGACAGAACAAGTCGGGTAATGGAAACAGCGAAACCAGGCCTCCACAGCCGGTGTCCATCGGTTTACACTTCACACAATCAAAGTACACGCCTTTCAGAATCCACTGAATGAAATTGATACCAGATCGTTAGAAAAGAGTGGCTCTCAAATCATAAAGAAGTGTCGACGTTTAGAGGCTATGAAGGTACAAAACGAGGAATGTAAGCGAATCAAGTCAGTCATAATTACTTTCAGCGTCAATCAAATACATCTAACTTCACGAATCATCTCGATCTGAGTTTAGGAATCATAATCAATTGGATGTGAAAACTTTTTTCGTGTCGCGTTCAACTACCAAGGTCGAAATAACTCGCACTAACGCTGCCTCACGTGCATTATGCAGCCATTAGAATGATTAATTTCGATCAGAACGAGTAAATTGTCACCATGAGCATGTCATTAGAGCACTAAAATTCCTCATGGGCAACCTTTCTTCAAATTGTCACCACGCATGAAAGACTTTTACATCTTCCAACTGCCTATTTGTTTTTTGGAAAGAACTAGATTCCTTGGTAAGTAGAGCTGTCTACATAAAATAGAATATGTGTCTGACTATCTGTTTTCGTTCACTAACAGAACAAAACATAGTGAATCAAGAAAAATATGATTTTTTTCTACGTTGCTTAAGAACGCCATTGGGTCACACAGGGTTAAAATATCACTCCATGCCTTCATCATTTCCTTCTTGGACTCCCATAACATGTGCTCTACAGAGCGTATAAACATTAGCGTTACGTTTGTATTCAAGCTTAACGAGTTTTTACTTTAGTAACCATTCACTTTTATCATTACGCAAACTGACCTCCATCATCTTTCACTCATTTATGTATGAGAGGTTCAAAATATACAAACTTACAATTCCATCTTAATAACCAAAAAAACTGGCAGCAGTCGGAGTGCTTCGGTGGATATGCAGCGAGTGAGACGAGTGTTTGTATGCAGTACCATCAAGATGTTCTAAAGAATTAAGAAGTAAAGAGTTGCCATTGTCAAGGTCGTCTAATAACGGCTACTAAACAACAATTCACAAAATTAACCAAGGAGAAACGCCGAATGGATTTGAAGAGGTACATAAGACAGATCGCTATATTGGCCAGCATGTCAGTTTGACCAGGTCTGGTACATTCCACCAAGACCTTAAGATTCATTGGAACAAACACCAGAAAAGAGAGCTGTTCTCAGCGAATTCTGCGGTCAGATGCTTAGCTCAAAGTACTATCCGGATGTATCGGGTGTAGGAAAGTAAGTTTTTCATTTTTTTTCTTCAGTGAAGCAAAAAATTACAACTTCAGTGGGATTTCAAATATTGTTTGATCTAATCACGGCAGGAATGAACATAAGATATTCGATCACGAAGAGCAGCAAAATGAAACCCCATGACAAAATTCACTCATTACTAGCTGGGTCACATATTCCTCAATTCGACACGGTCGACGTTATACAGGGTGTCCGCTAAACAAGAAGCCGATTTAAAAATGCACTAGTTTGTAAATTATTATTGCTAGAAGGCTGAAATAGATTGTATTTAAAATAGTAAGATCTAAAATTGTATTTTATTTTGTGTTGAACTCTCGACGCGGCCATGACCGGACCCAATACATATATCAAAACAAACAATAAAATTCGCTAAAACATTCCGCAAGGTAATAGCTTTGATGAACGATGTGACCACTCTGCTTTGCATAACTGGTCTGAACTGTTCTTTAAGGCTAATTATACTTCATATCTTGCTTGGAAAAGACGAATTGCTTTGATTCCAGGTCCGTGTTTCATCAGTTCTTCCACGGTAAATTTCTCCGTTCGACAGTGACTCGTGGCGTTTTTATTGGGGCTAATAAACCGTGAATGACATTGAAGTCCTACATATATATTTAAATACTCGTTAAAATCGCAGGCAAGACACCTAGTAAATTTTAAACCTAGTTCTTTTCAATAAAACTTATTGCAGTACGACCTCCAGATTTCAACCAATAGGATTTGAATGTCGGTACGGATATTTTAGACCATAATTTTTTTTTTTGCATTAACGAAATCAGTTCTCTTCTATCCCTACAACTTAGGCAAATGAAACGGAAAAACTTTTTTGCACGATTAGCCCACACTCTGTGTATGTCTATGGGGGTATCCAAACTGGAAAAAGCTGACAGCACCATTTGGCGAGGAAGAACTGTTCTGACATAGCACGTAGTACTTCCATCTCGACAATGCTCATAAAATTTGACAAATCGTAAGAGAAGGCAAAACGTTTCCAATGAATGCAAATGAAAGGAGAACCAATAGATAATCTGATAAAGTCGTACGAGTCAAGGAGACTACACGGAGAGGTAGGGCATTGAGGTACATTTTTTAACAGAACATGGGATGTCGAAATTTTCCCACTAAGTATCAAAATGATCTCACAAATACTACAGGCGAGAAAAGATAAGTATTGACTCATTCCCCTCATTAATGAAGAACCAAAGACTAGTGAAATACAAATATTTATTCATACCCTGGCTTTGTGTCGAGAGCTCATCACGATGATTTAACACTACAAAATGTACGCCAGTTGTAGGTGGTTTACCTGTCACAATAAGCCAACGGTTCTTCTTTGATTTCATTAATTTAGTGCCATACACAACAGAGCCAGGAGTAGCGTTTGAGCTTTAGGGAAGGTACAGCTAGCATAATCAATTTCTCAGGTCAAGCGGTGTACGAGTATAAGTTTCAAGAACGAATTCCATCCGTTTCAGCGACACAACCTTTATGATCATAAATGGACCCAATGCCAACGATCAAATCTTTAATTCGTACGAATTGCATATAAGTAGACGTTTCAGACTTTTTCAAGTCAAAAATCAGTGGCCGTGAAGTGTTAGCATCTCACTGAAGTAAATCTTCTCGGGGAATGAAATTTGTCCTCAAGAACACCACAGTGCGCACAAAGAAAATATGCACAAAGCATTCTTCATGCGTGAAACTGTGTTAAGCATAGAGAAGAACTTGGAATCGAAAAATAGTCTATAAATAGGTTTTCAAAGAAGAGCTCCAACTAAAATTTACAATACAAATGATGGTCCAAAAACAAATTGCATACAAAACTGAGATGCTGGAATTATATTTTAGTTTCTTTGAACCACTTTCAAGACATGCTGTGCTTCATAGTACACATTTTTTGAGTAAATTTATGACACCTATTCATACGACGCAATGGAATAGGAAATACATGCATAAACCTCAGTAAAAAAAAGAACATGTTAGTTCTCATCTTTCACATTGGCTCTCGAACATACAGTGAAGGACAATAAATATTTTTACACCATGAATTAATTAATTTAACTAATATACTACGAACAAATCAAATCAGTTATTTCTCATCTAATCGTATACTAGTGTAGAATGACGAAATACGTTTAGAAAGCAAAGAAAGCTCAGATATAAATAAAGGAGTAAATGTTTATTAAATACTTGGGAGGCGAAAAATGTTTATACAGAACAGAAAACATAAATCTTCATCTAAAGTTTTGTACTATTGCTTCAGTCCAAAAACAACTGATCTCTCTTAGTACTTCTCAACGACAGTTCCTTTAATACAACAGGATGTCTAAGAGTGTTATGAGGTTAAAAATAACTACCGATATCATTTACGTTCAACTTATGATCTTATTCAGTAATATGAGAAACAGAAGCAATTTAAAAATTTCAAAGTCTAAAATTCCCATGGTACGAATGCTTTTTCTTTGCCTGCTGAAAAATATATTCAATTTTATTTTTAAAAACCCCACTGTATGTACGAGCGCCAATATAAAAGACGAAAACTAACATATTTGAAACGGAAGATAATTGACATTCATAAACCAAGAAAAAGTTATGGTAATATATCTAAGCGTTTCGTCATCCCGAGATCGATAGAAAAATCCCGTGTAAAGAAGTTTAGTCAGTATAGCATAGCGGAGACTTTCCTGAACTTGGAAGGAAATAAAACTGTCACTGAGAACTGTACGAAAACTGTGTCGTGAAGTCGATAAGAGCCCAAGAGCTGTGGTGAAGGACATAGCCAAGCCGTTGGATACGCAGGTTACCGGTGCGAGTATTCGCAAAATACAGAGTTATCTACTGAATAAAAATGAACTGCATGGTCATTGACTACGACGAACGCCTGTTCATAAATCATGTCACGTTGCTGCTCGATAAAACTTCACTAAAATTCACCAGGACCAAGAAATGAACTCTAGGAAGTGACGAAACGAAAATCGAGCTTTTAGGACATAATGTCCAAGGAAACTTGGCGCAAAAAAGCGAGTTTTTTCCTCCCCCCCCCTAAAAAAACAGTGCCAACAGTTAAACATGGAAGTTGATCTATGAGGCGCTGGGGTACTTTCCCTTCAATTGGCATCGGAAAATTAACTCAAATTAAAGGAATTATAAAGTCTGATTATACTGTGAATTGGGATGCAAACCCGAAGTTATCTGTACGTAGTATTTGTTTAGGCTGATGTATCATCATCCAGCAAGATAACGACCCTAAACAAACGTCTAAATTTTCGACTGCAAGGTTTCAAGAAGAGAGAATAACAGTTTTACGATGGCCTTATGCGAGTCCTGACTTGAATTCAATTAAAAATTTAAGACGCGAATTGGAAACTAAGATAAGTCGTCAGGTTCCAAACAACCTACAGGAATTAGAACGCGTACGCAGCTACTGAAGAATGGAAGACTAACCCGGCAGCAACTCGCTCACGTGTCATCAAAAATTGTTCGGGATGACTGTTTAAATCATAAAAATAAATGTTATTCTGTTGATTATCTATGTCGCAATTATGTCCACATTTTCCTACTGTATGGAAAGTTTTGTCTTTATAACTTCCATAAAATTAACCGGTTATATTTATTCCAATAACCTGATCTTCCAAAAAATAAGTTTCATATTTCTTTTCCCGTTTTTATAAAAAGCTTAGGACTACACAGACACTAAGTTCTGGGAAATTGGTGATAACATTGTGCGTCGGAGGGTGTACGCAATAATTTCGTAGCTAACTCTATGTCAGTATTGAAGTTTAAAACATGGACGTTGGGTAAACGTCAATACGTACTCGTATAACTATTACTATATTGAGAACCCCCTATTGCATTCAATCAAGACAATCATCACAGTGAAACACAATGAAGTTGTAGTTAATGAGGTACGCCCTCGCTCAGCTGAAGTGACACGGCAAGGAATCAAAATTTCAACGTCTCCGTTGACTGAGGCATCTTGAAAACTGAAAAAGTGAGCATGAAAAAAATAAAAAAGAATACCACAGTACGAAGGGTCAGATGCACAGAATGTTCGCCTCCCTCGCGCCATGAACCTCCAGGAGCCACGGCGGTCCGCACAACCCAGAGAATGAAGCTGGGAATCCGACATACTCCGACATGCCGTCATGACCTTCGAGGCACTCCTCCTCCGAGAGTTGTTCTCACACACGTGCACGGAACAAGAACTTCTTAACAGGAAGAGTTGGCAAGAAAAACGGATAACGCATCTGAACTCAGTATCCTTAAATTACCTCCAGGATTCACTACTCCAATGCATTCCTCAAATATTTGGAAAATTCGTTCGCTGAACGTTGTTCTGCAATACAAATTTTTGGTTACGATCAGTTTAAAAATTAAAGGTACTCACATCCTGGCATGTCCGGTGGGCCCGCTCCATAACCTGTTGACGTAAAAATCAAGTTTTAAATAAACTGAGAGAGGTTTCTCTCGTACTTGGACAGAGAGTGAATATAACTGTTCGAACAAAAAATTTTCAAAATTCATTTCTGTTTAACTACGATTCGGGACGAAGAGACGCGTGAGAAGCGACACCTTACACAGGTAGACGAGAAATAACAAATGTATGGCTCATAACTCACGCGCTCGTTGACATGAAAAAAATTCCGACAGCATGGACGATGGTAACATTAGAAACAGTATCGTCATGTCTTCAATGTAAATGTTCAAAAGTGAAAGAGTATCAGATAATATTAAAATACGAATGGATAAATACTTTTGAAGAAAAAGAACAAACATGGATACGAAAAAATGAAAATTCGGAAACAGGAGGGAAAAATAACAATAAACTATACAGGATACCAAATCAAAAACAGTTAATAGAATTTCAACGAAAACTGAGAAAAACTACGTAATATACAAAGGGGGACACAAATAGTCGTATAACATAACTTTTCAAAGTCATGCACATCTGAAAAATTAAAACGTTTCTATTCAATTGTATGATGGCGTAGCTTGACGTAATGCACACAGAGAATAAAATAAGCTCTGGAGGGAATAAGGCAAACATGTGTATCAATATCCAGATGTAAAGAAAGTAATTTTATCATGTAAACTTTTAATTCATAACTTACGATTGTTTTCGTTATCTAAACTTCAGAATGTCGACAGCAATCAAAAGTAGTCTTAACTAAAATAATATCACCAGGAGTTATTGCTAACTTTAAAAAACAGACTAGAAATTCCGCACTAAAATCCCGAACAGTAATGTTTTCATTCTATTTAATGTAACGAACTAATAACAAATTTACAAACACAAACAATCACCAAGCCCCCAAAAAATCAAAGCTCCAGAAAAACGTTAGAAAACTCAAATTTTCCGCGTACTATTGCTAATTCATTAATTCTAATACATATATGTATATAAAGTTAGATACTGTTTAAAATCATCAAAGATATTGTGTTTCGGAAGAGAATTCTATCAATCTACAAACAAATTGCTCCGCTTATTTAAACCAAATCAAACGATTATTCCTAAAAAATAACATGAAGATTTACTTACATCATGAATTCGAGTTACTAAACGAACAATTAACAATGAAAATCAGCGGAACAATCTGAAGCTGCGCTGACAGAGGAAAAGATTGCTATAGAAAAGGAGCTAGGATGCCTTGTTGAAATTTATTTGTGAGATGAGGACTGGCCAGAATCGTTCTGGAAAATTTTAGTACACAGACGAAGCTTAATTCGAGCTGCTAGGACATATTTCAATAAAATATACATGATAGAAAAACGCTGGTGAATTCGAACTGAAGAACACTTTCCATGTGAAATTTGGTAGCGGCGGCATTATGATTAGAGTTTCTGTGCAAAAAGCCATGCGAATTTGGCATTACTTGACGGTAGAATAAACGTCGCGGCACATCAACTTAATTTGAACTCAAATTTATACATCTCGGTAAGAAACCTCGAGCAATCATAAACTGGCTTTTCCAACAAGAAATAACCCCCACATACACATACAACAAACTCTCAGAAATGGCTGGTTGAATATAATGTCAGTGTAGGCGAGTGGCCTAGTTAGTGCCCAGATTTGAACCAACAGAGAATTGGTGGCGTTATTTGAAAATTTAGATCCAAATTAACGTTCTAACTACCATTTCGAACCGGACGAATACATGCTCAGAAAAATAGAACAGAAACTATGATAGAATTTGTAAATCATTCCGTAAAAAGTATATGAAAAGATTAGACACTGTTGAAATGAATGATGGCTATGCTACAAGACATAGAAGGAGGATCATGTTTAGTTATCTGCTATTCGGTAGGCATATCTACAAATTATAAATATCATCAAAATATTTTACTTAGTTCATATCAGTTCTACCTGTTCGATGTCCGTATCATTGATAAGAACCTGTATAAAATTGTTATGAACAACTTCATTCATTTGCTCTAGTTAATAGTACTGTATATTAAATTTAAAAAATTATAGTCAACGAATAATTGCTTCTCACTTCCTCTGCACACGCGAGGAGGCTCATGCAAAATTAAATTTAAAAATAGCAATAAAAGAAAACAATACACATCAGAAATGGGGTGAATTTCAGATAAATAGGATTTTCAGAGTTTTTAATACAGTGCAGCAATATTACAATTTCATTTTGCTCAGTGAATAAGTGGAAGCGAACTTGAATGTTCCCGTGAGCGCAAAAGGTCACATACTAAAGAAATGAAGATAACTTCAGCACTGAAAATTTACCACAAGCAGGCGCACCAAGCATAAATATGTCAAAAGTAGCTGTCGTATGCTTCAAAATTTTCAAAATCACTCTTTAGTCACAGGAAAATAACTTCGAAATAAGCTGTGTGCAAGCGACATTCAGGTTTATAAATGAATCATAGGTAATGAACATCAGATGCAAAAACTGAAATCATAGTCACATCCTCAAATAAAATTGGAAAATAAAATTTTTCCATTATCAAGATTACATTCCGGGAAAAATCATTGCAAATGCGGCATTTTTAAACCAACTTAACGGTTACGTGAATCAAAAGAACGAATGATCGTTAATGATGCAACACATGTTGCAGGCGGGATGGAACTGCTAATGCCCAAAAGAATTCTATACCAACTATGAAACAATGGCGGACTAAAATCATCATAATCTTAGATGATTTAGTCCGCCATTGTTTCATAGTTGGTATAGAATTCTTTTGGGCATTAGCAGTTCCATCCCGCTTGCAACATGTGTTGCATCATTATTGCCTGCAACATGTGTTGCATCATTATGTTGCAGAACAAAAAATAATTATTTTTTGTTCAATGAAACCGAAGTGATTTAAGCAATAAATAGGGTCAATTATCGCAAAATATTCAAGATAATTCGTTCATATCACTGGGAAACTTGGGCATGAAAACAAACAGCTACTTTGAATAGACAACAATCCCAAGTACACGTGGTAGATGTAAACTTAATTTAATGTATTGCCATGACACAGCTAGTCACTGGAAACACTCGTAAATTTAATCGACCATTTATGAAAACTACTGAAGATAGAGGTCGACAAGCGAAGAAAAATAAAGCTTCATGAGTTGGAGACCGTCGCCTAAAATTACGAGCCGCTATTTCGGAGATATTAAGCCAAAATTCCACAGTAGCATACAGAAAGCGTTTGGGAACAATAAAAAAATAATTGCACGCCGCGTTTCATTTAGTGAATGCTAGTAAGAAATATCTTATCTTACTGTGTTTTAAACGCACCGATATGTTGTGGCTACTATCTTCACCAGATTTGAAACAAATGGTACATTTTCAGGATATTATAGCGAGCGAAACTGCATGCGCATGGATGGAAATTTACTTCAAAAATAGAAGCATAGGATGATATAGGTAAAAGTGAGTTAGAAATGTGTTACAGCCAAGGTCAAAAACTTTAACTTTAACGAAAGAATCGCGTCTTTGTTGTCAAATGGAACCGACATTACGTCAAAAAATTACCTTTATGATGAATAATTATTTGATTAAGATTTTAGCTTTAATTAGGCGTTGTTTACGAGTAGATTGACATACGCTACTTGGTCCTTTCGCTATTGATTTTACTGTGAGAAATTAAATAACACTAGTATCGCGGGCCAACAAGTGAATCTAATATTCGAAATATTATTATTATATTCGTTAGCTTAAAAGTCCTCAAATGTGATACAAAGAGAGAGACGAGAGGGAGGGACCATCTAGAATGGCGTGTAAAAAACGTGGAATTTACGCATAGGTGTGTTCCCACACCGGAATTCTTGCGCATAGAAACAAGTGAAGAAGGAAGATGAATAAATAGCGAAGGTGTGAAAACAGAAAAAAGCAAATTGGGCACGATAGATAGAAGTCCTGAAGACCTATCTATAGCTGATGTAGCCTAACAATGCTCTCCTACGGTCGCCAGTCCCCATAGCATAGTACATATAGACAAACCTAAATAACCCTACTACCTATCCTATGCTCCCTGAGAAGTATTATTCGGAAAAATAATTTTTATTTTTAAGCGTATAGTTAACATTACAATAACACGAACCAAATAGTTACTTGAAAATGAACTTTTGTACCTTAGATACTTATTCATTTTTCCTTAAATACATAGTGAAAATATAGCAATAGAAGACCAACGCAAGAGTCGCCCTTATGACTTGCACCCTACCCACTCGAAGAGCTTTTGCCAGTGATGAGGACATGGCAACGAGACGAAAACTTTGCAAAATGATACAGACTTTTATATTTCTGAATTGGCAGAATGAAGTGCACATACGCAGTGCGCAAGTCGAACAAGAGACAACGGGGCGTTAGATCTGGCAACACTATTTCTTCATTATCGCCGTAGTTATCGTCAACATCTGATGTCATCAGTGCGAGCTAAAATTCTGTGGAGTTACAATTGGTCTACATCGATTGACTTCCTAAACCGGCTTTGCAACACAGTTCGGAAATATGTATGAGAAAAATTTCGCCTAAACCTATGCTGTGTATATTTGTTTTAAGCTCCGGTAAATTGCAAATTTTTAATAACCTCTAGAACTAAATGGAAACAGTTTTTCATCCAGGACCCAGGTTTTCAGGTAGTTTAAGGTATTCTCAGAAGGTCGAGATTTCTGGCCATAAGATAAACTTCGCAGCGAAGGACCTTCAACTGCAACAAATGAGAAGAATGTCGAAAAAATCCTGTTTTTTGTGCGTACTGATAGGCGATAACAGTCAAAATGATAGGGAAGAGTAGAATTTGGCACAGTCAACTGTTCACCAGATTTTGATTAATGAATCTAGGATAAGAAAGTCTACGAGCAACTAGGTCCTTCATACACTCCGTGCCGTACAGCGATTTAAATCACCGAGATTATGACCAGGAAATTTTTTTTTTGGCTCATCAGCCACCTTATTTATCGGATTTGATTCCTAGTACATTTTTTCTATACCCAATATTGAAGATCCAGCTCATGGATCGCCACTTCGAGACATGGAAGAATATAGAAAATGCTCTAATCGGCCAACTGACGGCCATTTTACTTCGAGTTCCAGTAACGCTCTCAAGAGAGGAAAACCCGCCTCCAGCGCAGGGTGGCTTTTCAAGCTAATTACTTTGAAGCAAACAAGTCTAATTGTTATTTCAACTCAATAATAAAGTTAGAAAATATCAGCCTCATTCCTTTATTTAAACACCTTGACTCAAGTATCAAAAATATTTGTATTCGAGTTAGGTTGCACGGAACGCTGACTTCATTAGAGACGAAGAAAAAACTAAACCCACAGTAGCCTCTTGCATCAAGTGTCGCTGATTTTAGAAGGAGTAGGCGAAATTAGCAATGAGCGCTTGGGAAATTTCCCCACGGTACACTGACGACTACGGGCAACATCAACATACAATTCCCTCCTACCCCACCCTCAACGGAACTCAAGAATCGTACGTCTGCCCGATGGACATGTACTCCTTAAGATACACGGCAAGATAATCTCTTCTGGACCAAATCTAAGGTTGAATAAATCGAAAACTAAGCAAACTAAACGTATGTAAATAAAGTATAGGTAAATAAGTAACTACTGAAGACATACATGAAGACTTCATAAACGACGGTGGTACGAAATAAGAAAACGACATACATAGTGAGAAATATGCATAAAAGTACTTCTAAGACGTATGAAAAAGAATAAAATACCCAGTTCAGACACTAGATGTTATGGGAGCAACGTTGAAGACAAATGAGAACTCGTCAAACTGTGAGCAAGAGGAGAAAAAACTCTATGGAACCTGAGAAGCAATTATCTCGGGCGAAATATTAGCGAATTCGTAAGTGAACAAATCACAGCACAATACAGGCCGTTCTTGCTTTAACGAGCACGCACGTCGAATTATGTTACCATTAATGTGTGGTTTTAACGTACACTGGTTGAAAGAATACGCAGCCGTCAGTGAAGAAAAGCTATTAGCAAATGAGACGACACATTAAATATTTATTGGTATCAGATACTCAATTAACGGAAATTAATAGGTACAAAAAGTAATACCATTAAATATTTATCTATAACACATACATGCAAAACAATAACTAATACGTACAGAAAGAAATAAGATCAAATGTTGTAACAACAGGACAAGAGGACACTAAAATGCACGAGTTGAACTTTCAAAGTCAGAAAATATTCAGGGTTGTAAATTTGAGTTAATGTCCGTAAAACTAGACGCAATTACCATTAATATGAGGAGCGGATTTGACATTATTGCGAGGACGGCCTGTTCAGAAAAAGCACTGACAGGTGGCACCTTAAGAATTTTTCTCTCTGCGACCTATGGTGTTAATGCAATTAAGAGAAAACTATATTCACGACTGATATGCGGATAATGCGAGTGTGAGAACTTCAGTGAATGAGAGAAGTTGTTCATAGCCAGGTTTCCCGTAACCGAAGTAGTGATTTCAGTTCGAAAGCCAAAAATTGGACATCTAAAATAACTTGACCGAGATGTGTTGGAAGACATTGCCTCAGGAAACACCCCTATTAGAACAGAACTAGCAGAACAATTAAGCGTAGCTTATAAAATCACGCTACACCAACTGAAAAGAAAAGGAAAAAGATCAGTAGTTGCAAAACGGGTCTCACACGAACTGTCTGCAGAACATTTGCAACACCACGTTGCTTGTTTCGAATCATTGCTTGCAAGCAAAATCTCTTCAAAGAGTTTGGCAGAGAAATATTACTTCATACTCCATGTTCTCTTGATCTTGGATCTTTTGATTATAATTTGTTTCGAGGACTAGCGAAAAATTTGGAGTCTCATGTTGATATCATTAGTAAACATAAAAAGGGAGTTCGATTCATATTTTTCTTCGAAACCTAAAGCAATATCAAATTTATTGATTTACCGTATTTTACTAACAGGCCGTATTTTACCAGGGTGGCATTTATAAGCTAGTTACCAGGAGAAATTACGAGTAAAGATTCTCATGAAGATAGTAATTTTCATTTACAATACAAGTCTTGAAATCGGACATTATTTTTGCAGTATCCTAGTACCACGACACTGAGGCGAGCCTGGTCCGAAGCGAGAGCTCAGAAATACTAAATACTTTTAAAAATACAGGATGCGGCAGGTATGTATGGGTATACAATATAGGTGACATAGCTTGTGAGTCATCGTACATGTCTTTTTGTAGCAGGTAAACATGGCAGATCCTAAGCTAATCTGAGAAATCAAGTGGATGATGTCACCGTCTTCTGAGCTGCAGCGCGCTGCGATTCCAAAAACCGTATCTCCCTGAAGTTGCTCGATCATTCGGCTTCGAAGTGCGGAGAGAACTAGAGGCTACTAGTGATGACGTGGAAACTGTGTGACAGGAGATGTTGCCGGTGCTCAGACAGGGGCAAGACACCTGAATTAATCGATTCTGTTTTAAGCTCTATCCAAGAAGACAGTGAGTAGTCAATGAGAGAGCACTCGGTAAACGGCAACGGGTTGACGAGGCTACCATCCTCGTTCATGGCGACCTCCAATACGAGTCGCCCACGATGCGGAGAGGCCAGTTCATGCCCAAGAAAATCCGAGAGAACAGGGTGACCCAAGCCAAGTGCCTCTGGAAACATCCGCAGTAGACAAAAATGCTCTGGTCCTTGTGCGAGAGAAACTTCGCGTAAGGCTAGAAAGTGAAGAGCAAAAAGTGGTCGTTAGCTGCGTAAAACATTAGAAGAAGTTCCCGACCGCCATGCACGCTAAATTAATCGCTTCGGAGATGGTGCCGGGTGTAGTAAGTAGCAATTGTCCTCCCTCAATCTAAAGTACTGTCACCGCTCAAGAATTGTGTTCTTGGTTTAGAATGGTGCTTCGTCTTCCTTCCAAATGTTTTCCTGAAGTACGCTCTAAAAGCTCAATTTTAGGTCCATCTGTCTACAAAAACTCATTCCGTAAGGCCTCCAGATTTCTTTCGTCAAGATGTCAAAGTCAACTTCGTTGCTTACAACTACATGTTGAACACGATTGTGTGGTGAAGCCCTTAATTACTGCTGTAACACGTGGCAGGCCGTATGTTTTTCTGGCTTTGTTCCAACCCATACGGTTAGCGAATAATTTTCACAACCACGTCACTCCGAAGATGTGGGCTTCTCAGTTCCCTTGATGGCACCCTTTATGACCATTACGTTTGGGATGCGTCCAATAAGCATCTGCACAACACCGTCGCAACTTTCACGCCAGCTATTGTGGATCACATGACAAACATATCCAGGACCCACCTCGTTAACACCTGCTGACAGTTTTAAAAGCGAGTAAAAGCTTTAATTGCGTCAGATGACAGTTTCATGGAATTTCATATCTTTGTGCATAGAAAATAATTTCTATCCTACCCTGGTGTTTTGGCCGGGTTTTGTATTGTTGTTGATGTTGATATTTTCGTCCGTTTAAACACTACATTTGAAAGAAATTTGGTAGGGTGATGATTTTTTATACTTGCTATTTAGCAAGAAGGCACGAGCGGTCATACTTAAAGCAAGGGACTTTCAGGACAATCCTGATATTAATATGCAATATTCTCAAATCGTGCGATGTCAAATTTTAAGAATTCCTCATTTGATTGTAAACCTGTATCTGATGTTAATTACTTGTGGTAAATAAAAGTTTCAAATGTTACGTACACAAGGATACGAGTCGACAAGAAATTTCTACATTATACTTTAGACAAGAGAAATTTGCTTAACATCACAATATTTAAGACGTGCCAGTCAGCCACACAAGGTCGGCATAATATGAAAAATATCGCGGTTAAGTGGTCTAAACTCTAAATCTATTTACCGCACGATTCTAGGTTTACATCGGAATAACTAAATTTCTAAAACACGTGAAATGCCAATGAGGTGGAATCTTGTCCTGAGATCAAAACATAATTAACGTATTTAATTCCTACGCAACTTCCGGGCGCGGCTAATTAGGAAAATACAAAAAAACACATGTAGAATACGGTACGTACTCAACTTGTATAGATACGCGGATGTCGATGGGTTCACAACACGATGAAGTACAAGTTCTATATTCACGCTGGACTCGTGTTTGTCCTCTGAATCTTGGATTTCTGGCGGCTCAGCGCTTGTGCGGTGATTCAGATCTCAGCAGGGTTAGTGGTGGTGGTACGTCAATGAATAGTAATACCGGTTGAGGACGTTGCGCGGAACATAGCCCCCGATTTTTCTCTTGGTGTTCTCGATGCTGACCGTAAATAAGGCGGTCTTCTTGTTTTACACGCCTAATCAAACGAAGGTGGCGATTCTTGAAGAAGTTGAATGTCGATGATGCGATCTTCTGGTAATATTCGCTTTGCCCGACAAAGGTGGGGTTTTTCAGTGATGAATGTTGATGAGGCGGTCTCCTTATGTTAACCGCCGTAGCTGACGAACGAGGAGGACCTTGCAGCCCGACGACGATAGAAGTTTGCTCTTCTACGTCTTGCTCGTTGTTGTAGAAGTATGTGAGGAGGGCGATA
Source organism: Orchestia grillus (assembly GCA_014899125.1). Classification (NCBI taxonomy): domain Eukaryota; kingdom Metazoa; phylum Arthropoda; class Malacostraca; order Amphipoda; family Talitridae; genus Orchestia; species Orchestia grillus. The sequence continues at coordinate 3,888 of VOMN01097814.1, read as the reverse complement.
AGGGTAGGGAGAGCCTCAATAAGCCGCGCTCGGTGTAGCACATTATACTCTCGAACAACGAATGCCCTCCCAGCCGTTGGCCACCCCTTTTACACCCCGTACGATGAGGCTGCAATGTATATGTGAGCGTGGTATTTAGCAACCAGAAGACGGGAATTGGGGTTGAAATTAGGGAGATGCAGATCGTGAAGGTATCTTCGAAAAATTGTAAATTCATAAATTTTTCCAACATCATGATGTATGTATCATGATGCAGCTTTTTGTAACAGACGCGTCAAAACGCAAGGAATAAGTGCCGTGCCGAACATGCGGAATAGGAAGCTTAAAAGCACATAGATTCTTTCCATATTATATCAAAATAAATAAAAGATACCGCATGCAGAAAATTTTTGAACACATTCTCCTCTCATAACAATCAACGGGTGACCGAGCTCCTGTTTTCGTTCTTGTCACCGAATACAAGCAGGCAGATGGCCAGATTACGAGCACCCAACTTCCACATTCACACATGATTCATTACACATTTGCGAACGTTAAACACTCACAAGACGCGTTTCAAATATTTCCACCCAAAATTCTGGTAAGTTTTTCTTATGCACCAATGTACGAATAGCAACTTTTTCGCCATTATAGGAAGTATACTATAACTAAAAATCACACCTTCAATTGTTTCCCTCCAATTTACGAGTTCTGGATGTAAGACAATCACTGGATAATTTCCGTCACTCTCCTGATGGTGAAAAAGCAGAAATATGGAAGCGTGACACGGGCAAAAAAGAAAAAATATAATACTGCGTGTACAACTACCTTTTTCAAATTAGCAACAGCTTAAACGAATTGTCTATCTAAGCATACGTAAGACAGCGAAGTGCAGCGTGTATTTTGCAAGCAGTTCACTTTTCTATAAATGCTCTACGCAACCTTCATAGAAACTTCAAAATCATCATCCACGAGTATCGCTAAACAGATTCAACGCCACAATTACAAGCACTGGATCAAGCACAAGTTAACGAGGGTTTCAATTTTAACTGACATACGAAGTAATACTCAGCTCTCTGGGCCTAACGGCCAACGACTGAGCCAATAAATTTTAAAAACTGAGCCGCTGCAAAAACTTTTTAAAATAACCCGAATCGCTTGCAGCATGCGCTTGCCAGTATGTAAAAAATCACAGAACTTACAAAATTCAAAAGATTGAATGAGCTCAGTTTCATGGATTACACTTGGAGCCGCAGCTTTACGACCTATAAGTAGACGTGCCCAAATACAAGATAACTCAAGCCTAGTTACGGCAAATCCAACAGTTATCGAGATTTTACAATTATGTTACAACGTTGGACTTTTACAAATCCAACGAGATTTTACAATTAGTTTTCTAAAAATACCGCACATTCATGCGAGTATTTCCTTCATTTTATTCGTGAGGTACGCTATATTGAAGCTTCGACTAAACAGAAATTCTCACATATTGAAAATTGAGTCGCTACGATGGTGCGATTTGTAACGAATCACCAACAATTATTCGTAAGAATTGAAACGTAAGAATTAAAATTGTGACAAAACAGTGTTCTAGAAGCAGATAAATTAAAACCTAAACTGTCAAGTAACGCAAATGTATGGTATCACGTAACCTATTCGATGTCAGTTACGATCAGTATTTACGCACGAGAGGAAAAATTACAAGCAGAAGAGGTTTATCTAATTGTATGAATTAGCGCAAACAGCACTCCAGACACTTACGATTCAAATTCTGGAGTCCTTCGGTGGAGGACAACAGGAACTTGAGGCACATACACTGGGGTAAAAGCCCAGTGAGGTACACGTATGAGAATACATATACTTATCGCATCCCCGTATCCGTATTGAAAATTTCTAGTCATCCATAAGGAGACCTTAGTCGTGCATCATAGCAGCAAACTACTCAACTTTTGTCAATTCAAATGATTACCGCATTACCAACCAAATTATTTTATCGATAAGGCTGCAATTAACTTTGAACGAAGAAATACCAGCAGCCTTACTATCGATGCACAGTGCTCAAAAAGTTTACTCTGGGTGCGTGGTACATCACTATTATTTTCATTAATTTAACGGGCTGCAATATGAGAACACTTCTTCAGGTGCCTCTTCACAACGTTATTAACACGCCTCGAGATCGTACGAGGTCTACGGGACTGCTTGTTCTGAGTTGGTCGGGTATCACGCCCTGCCTCTCTCTCGATCAAGGAACGAACACCTCACAACACGAACACTTGTTATAAATTGGTCACTTATTTCCCTGGTTTGCTTACCGGCAGCAAGAGAGCGATAATCTGAGCAATAGTTTCAGACGATAACTGCCTCGCTTTCCCCATAATAAGGCCACCAGCACTCTTAAATTACGAAAAATACAGAAACAAAATAACGTCGGGCAGGAAAACACAGCAGCACAAGTCTGTCACAACCACGGCTAAAACGACCCTAAGATAACGTTTGGCCGACGAAATGGCAACTGGGAGATGTAGTGACGCCATGCAGCAAGCGCAAAGTTTTGAGTAAATTACATTTACCTCATCCATACTATTCATAGTGAGACATATGTTTAGTCAGCTCCCGCTGACCCGGAGTAAATTTTTGTCGAGCACAGTATATGCAATAAAACTGTCTATAGCTTTTCCGACAAACTAGCAGCATCCTTATGGAAGTGGATTTTAAAATCCATATGAACGATAAAAGGTCGATCGGGGATTTTAACCACTTTGTACAACCTGACTATTTGATATGATCTAACGCAGCGATTTAGATGGGCCAAGACTTGTATGACTCAAAAATTGTGAACATCAGCTTAGCTCGAGAAATGACAAAACAAATACATCATGTTGATGAAGAGAACGTGCAGCTGTGCATGAGCGAATATTACCTTAAAAATACATAAATTATTTCCCAATTGTGTGCGCACGATTTCAATTCACATCCAGTCTTAAATATGAAGGGTTTAGGCCACAACAACATAACTAATTAACTAATTCAATCGTAACAAGCAAGTCTTTATCAAAACTTCAACCAAAACCCACATCAAGACAAAACTGAAAAAGCCACGAATGCCTCACACAAAATGGGGTCTATATTAGATAATAAAGAGAGAAGTCTTTACCGGCCACAGGAACCGCTGAACGAAAAATGTGCTGAGGAAAAGAATATGCTGAGTAAAATTGATTACGACTGAATCTTTTCATCGTCCTCTTTAAAATTTCACAAGTGTCACCAATTGGAGGCACAAGCAACCTTGCACGCACCCAATGCTCCAAGTAACGACAAAAAGACAACAATGGAACCGGTGCAAAGAGCAGACATTGGTGATAGTGAAAGTGATAAGCAACAATGCTGGTGATAAGGGAGCTATATGCTGGACAACGGACACAACTAATTTGCCATGGATAATTTGAAATAAATTAGAGAACGTTCATTTGAAGAAAAATCCGTAAATTAACTGGTACATAAGCACAGGGGAGAAAGAATTCCTCAACCAAATTACTTTTTATGTTCTCTAGTGTTCATAAAATCAGACCAGTTAGTACATCCAAATAACAAGAAACGTTCTTACAAGTCCTCTTTGGAGAAACCTAAATCAGAATTGTAGGCACTACAAAACATTTGGAAACATTGAAACAGAATAACATGGGGTGAATCCAATTGCTGATGGTCGTTCTACAAGTACAAAATAATTAAAACGTCAACCAATAAATTCTTCCCTCGATTTTAAATGGTAATCTGTCGATTAATCGGTATCGGCAAGAATCAACATTTTCGGCATAAATCTGCATCGGCAAACGATGTAATGGGTCCCAGACTCTTCGGCAAACGAAATACTGTTCCAGATTTTGCTTTGTTTCCGGATATTGACCAGCT
>VOMN01097811.1:0-11010 GCA_014899125.1 Orchestia grillus | reverse complement strand
GAAGTCATAATAAAGCAGAACGACCTGTAACAGCTACACTTGCAAAATTCCCTAGTGAAACTTGATCTTCGGAATTCATGGATACATCGTCAACTAAACTCGAATACCGTGAGGATGCAGTCAAATATCCTGGAGTAATGCGAATTTCTTTCCAGAGAACTGTTTTTTATATGGGCGTATCAGGAATTTATCAATAAGTTTTCTCACCTTTGATATCTACCGCTTTTTTATCTCTCGAAAAATGAGCTGAACAGAATTAATCATTTTACTGATTGTCGTTGAATAATTCTTTTACATTCGAACATAATCTTTCGCAAACCTAGCTTTCTCTGTATTTTTTTCGTAGTTTTTGTTTTGAGTGACATCTCAATTGACATTAATCAGGTTTCAATTAATAGAAATTTGGCCTAGACTACGAGCTGTACATCAGAAGAAACCGTGACTGACTCGTCGAAAACAGATCCGCGTGTCCGTATTGGGCGTTTGCTTGGTAGCGGGAGGGTCCGTCTATGCGTACTGTCACGCCATTTATCTGAAAGGATATTTTCTGGGAAAAATACCTATTAGAGCAGCAAAATACCTACGCAATCATTTTTTCCGCATAAAAATTACCTTCTGGCTCGATAAAGAAATTCATTCTAACTCTCTGCACGGTACAAACTTATAATGGAGATTCTACGAGCATATCGAAATTGGCGTGAAAAAAAAACGGAGAAAAACTTTTGTTTTCTTTAGAATCCTTGAAATAACGATAACGTTTCATGTACGGAGGTGCAGCATTCTAAAGTATGTCGAACAATTGTCGATGCGTATTTAGAAATATTGTGAAGTGCTACTTATCCCGCGTCGTCCAGAAAGAGATGTCCATTATGAACGCCTTAGCTTAAGGCTTTCTTTAGCTTAGCTTGAACCTTGGAATATTTGGCCAACGAAATAATGCAACACACGAAGTCAAGTTATATGACGACAGCGCACCTCAGCGTGCATAGGATAGGGCTTAGGTAATAGGGTTAGGTTAGTTAGGTTTGTCTATGTCATGTTCTGGAGACTAGCATCCCAATGGGGAGATTGTTTGGTTATCTCAGCTCTAGCTAGGCCTCCGGGACTTTTATCTTGCGAGTCCACTTCGTTCCTTTCCATTTTCATGCCTTTTTTACAGATTATTCTTTATCTTTTCTTCCTCTTCCTCCTCAATTTGCCGTTTCCATGCACAGGGAATCTTGTGAATAGATTGCCCTTTCTCCTAAGTCCATACTTAATGGCTGTTTTTTCGGTGCGAAAGAGTCTGAGTTACTAAAGCGCTGCTACCCTATCAATTACTACTGATATATGACGACGGCATCACCTAGAAGCATCAAGATTAGACTCTGGATGTAACCGATCTGAGGAAATATTCTCCTGTAATTTCCTGTTCCACTACGGATCCCGTCGATGCAAGCCTGGAACATGAAGTCAGACATGATTACAAGCGATTTTCTTCGGTGGTGACCACTTGTGCATCTCCAAGTAAACGCAGTACGTGCAGGGTTTGAAACCGTGAGCTGAACACGTGTCAGTCGAGTTAGAAATATTAAATCGCCTCGGTTTCATTTGAGTTTTTAGTAAGTGTTATTCGATCGTCCAACTAACAGACACATTCCACGATGAATGATGAGAAATTTGGCTTCTATTGGACGCAAACACACAGATAGGAAATTACAACTTTTTTTAATTGCTGCTCTTCGTTTCATGCTAGTTGATGCAATGTGTAGCTGCATATTAATGTGTGTGCGTTGTATATTGATGTGTGTGCGCTGTATATTGATGTGTGTGCGCTGTATATGGATGTGTGTGCGCTGTATATGGATGTGTGTGCGCTGTATATTGATGTGTGTGCGCTGTATATTGATGTGTGTGCGCTGCACATTGATGTGTGTACTCAAGCTGTGTAGTATCTGCTACCAGCACCGTTGTTTGGCGCAGTCAAATGTCCCAGTTGCAGGGCCAAAAAATAACAAATTTAGAATCGGAAATATTTGTGTTAGGGAACTATTTACATTAGTATATTTTAGTATCCGTGAGTATTGCATCTGTGAATGTTCCCACTCGCAGAAATTGATCAAAAACTTACATTTATTAATATTTAATTCAGCAGCTAATAGGAGTAAATTATAAGTGAAATACTTCAGTTTCAGCGTGAGTATCACGGAATGATCCTAATAAGGAAGGTACTTCAATAGATTCTGAAAATCACATCAAGACTAATTCTAATTTATTTTCAAGGGATTGATTCCAACGATCTAGGGCTTCCCTTACCGTCAGTGGTTAAGGTTTGTAAGATGCAAAAATGGCGTTTCCATGTGAGGCACATGTACAAAAATATATAGAGAACTCTGATAAAATCAATATGGGCTTTAAATAGGCAAAACATTTGATAACGCTCGTTCGTCTTCGATAAAAATTCTTACCCTGTTGGTATTATTATTTTGAAGTGTTTTAATGGCTTATGAATTAAGCTTACTGGAACAGTAGTTTTCCCAAATGTGGAACCAATGGACGAATTTTACGCCAAAAGTTTATCAATTATGTCATGTACAACAGCTTAGAGTGCAAAGCATACATATTCACATATGAACTAGCTCTAAATCGATGTAACTTTTTATCACATTTACCCTTTAGGGGGCATTAAATAGGCATTAGATTTAGGTTAGTTCGATTTGCCTACCGTATGCGACTTGACTGGTGACCCAAAGGTGTCTCTGTTGGGTTACCTGAACTATGGATAGACCTTTAGGACTTCTACCTTACGTACCCACTACCCACTTTACTTTTTTTAATTGCACAGCTTCTTGGTTATTTCTTTATTTTCTGCCTCATCATTCTAGATTAGCTGTTTCTATAGTGGATCCTTTAAGCGAAAACACCTTGTGCATAGATTCCCGGTTTTCTTTTGTACGTACTGAATGATGCCTTCTCTGTTTCTTGAGATCGCATTCTATGGGAGCGAGAGAGTTTTTAATTAACTGAAAATAACAATAACTTGATCATGTTTCAAAAAACGAGGAGGCTGTAACTTTAGGTTTCACTACTCTTCCTGGGATACATTCTAACATTGTATATACTTTCGAATGAGCGCTGCCGGGGTCGGTTGTGTGAGAACAGCTGCCCCTGGAGTTGTTCGATTTCAAGCAGTCTAACGCCTACGCTCTCGACATCGATGTGCAGTTATTATATACATGGCCTTCTCCCCTCTGTTTGCTTACCAGGGGAGAAAAAATAAGATGATTCGAGACTCCCCTAGAATGCATTACTGTTTTCAGCTCGATTTGTTGTACTCATTACTTTTAGTCCTTAAATAATCTCGCGAGTGAATAACATGAAGAACCATCAGGTGAGTGTCGTAAATGAACTTTACAAGGGTAAATGAGAGAATAGTTCGCACACTAATTTGTCTGGAAAATTGACGTCTTCCTTCATAATGGATCCAATTTCGAATTTTTCGGTACAGTGGACACGTTGAGTACATCTAATTAATTAGTGTAAAAAATTTGAGCGAGGACCTCAAATCTGCTTTGGGAATACTAAGCAAAATAAATTTCTCGCCTGAATCTGAGGTTGAGTTCTAAATGTGTCCAGAACATCAGGACTCGGGGGTAGCGAGTTATATATATAGTTCCCCGCTCAGAGATGTTCCTTAAAGAATAAGCTTATCAACTGAATAATTTTATTTAGATTACATACTGGTTTGGGGAGAATGTCTCCGAATCGTAAGTATGTGACGATGCAAAATAAATTTAGAAGTTTAACTAATTATCAAGTTTATGCTAGGCATGACCCCTTCGGTCATAGCAACTCGTTTAAACAGAGCTCGGCCGTCTAACGAGCATGTTCGATTTAATTGTGCGCAGGAAAATATTCCGTTCGAATTAGCACAGCTCTCTTTCACCGGGCGTTATCCAGTAAAGAGCTGAAGAAATGAGCCTTAATGTCCAGCAGGCGGATGTCGGCAGGCTGTTTATTGCACTTCCATTTCCACGCTCCAAAGTCCGAATGAAGATGTTTTAGCCACTCTGAGCCTCAGCTCTTCGGAGAGATGTGACATGTCATCGAATCCAGGTCAGAGCCTGGCGCGTTTGGAGGCGAGTGAGAAAACCTTGCGCTGCGCTCGAGTTATGCAAATCTGTAAGATTACATTTCGAGGAGGAATAAAAAATAAAAAACTAATTATTTGTAAAGCGTGTCGCTCGCTGTGTTGTAAGAATAGTATTGAAATTTTACTCTGAATTTCTTTCACAGCCTCCTTCTCTCTGACATGAAAGTGCTCGCCTCAGTTGTGTTGATTTTCTGCTGACGGAGAACGAGTCTTCGACAACGTGCCTTGCTCTAGCTGGCCGCTCTATTTGCTCGTTTCATTGGAATTTTGTACCAACTTGTCGTGTTATTTACTCGCTTTATTGAACTTTTTGGGAGGCCTCAATTCGAAGCCCCGCTTTTTATTTGATGCGAGAAGCAAGCCATTGTGCTGGCAAATTATGCAAAGCCGACTGCGGCGCGCAGCTGAGCATGACCTCTACGTCACTGGTTTGTTTACTCATTCTTACCTTTGAAGACCGAGACTATTTCGTTGGTGCCAGATGTTTACAAGACGTAGCCCCTCATTCCGTAAAATATCTCATAGTTAATGAGCTGCATCAGTAATGTCACCTGATGGTAATATTTCATTGAATGTCTGCTGGAAGCAACGTATTCCACTCATCTGAAATTTGAAAAAACGCTGTTCTGTTCCTTTCTTCTGAGGTTGGAAGAAAGCATACAGCTACAGTGCCTGTAAATATTTTCACTGTACAAACCGTGTTGAGTTACATCAATGGCGAGTGCCACCTTAAGAGCTTTGGTTCAGAGAACGCACATTGACGAGTGTTTCCCGAGACATTTTTGTTCCTGATAAAAGCTCGCGTCCGCACCGAGTCCATGAAGAGCATTCTTTTTCTGGTGGCCTGGGCCGAGCTCATGCAGGCATGAGCGGGCGAACAGACTCCAGCCCCGCAGTTGTCGAGTTTTATGAGCAACGTAAACATGTTATAACACGCACGCATCAGCATAACAGACAGCCCTGCTCTCCTCCAGCCCGTCGAGTTAAGCTACACACTTGCTTGGAACCCGGCCAAATATCATGTGCAGAGAAGCAGCAATAAACAGGGTCAAGGCGAGGGTTCTGTGTGCTGCTGCCTGCCTGCGCTCCGCTTTGTAGCTCGCCGACTTCGACTCTATACAGTCTATGCCCAGGAATACAATGCTCCTTCAATGGCACTATTAGGCGGCACTAAACGTCTCTTGTGCTGCTCGCTTGCAGTTTTGCGCATTACTCTCGCCAGAGCGCCAATGAAATTTGAAGAGCGTACTTTACTCAAGAACTCACTCAGTGAAACTAAATGAATTCCTGAAGGTACCAGCTTTGTCCGACTGAAGCTTTGGCAATTGTGAACTGACTATTCTGAACTGCGGTTCAAGTTTCATGTTCTGAATTGGTTCTCTCAATATGGAAAATTCTCTTTTCGCTTGTCGGATGAATCGCAGTCGCGTTACATAACAACGCGAATAAAAAAGCTAGTAAATGCGAAGCAATAGGTTCCAGGTGTACCAATGTATTCGCTTAGAACCTACTATTCTAAATATTTATAAAGCCTAATTTATCTAAATGAGACAATATGGACAGGTCCTTTTTCCGTGTTAAATTACCTGGATCAGTTGCGACTAACATCACAAGAGAGTGACTCTCACGAAGACCATAGGTCACTCGGATCCACCTCGGCACGATCAGGCAGAAGCCATCAATACTCGTGTGTTTGCTCCTGTGACGGCTGCATTCCCGTAACCTACATTGCGTTCAAGGGAAACCAAAGCAGGCGAATAAAAATGTCATACGGAAATTTTGTATTTATTCCGTCTGAACACTCTTTTATCTATAGAGACTGGTGAAGTCTCTCGTGAAAAAATGAGCCATTGTTCTGATTATTTCTAGTGCATGTTCAACATGCGTAAAATCACGTTTAACCTTAGAGGAGTAGCCTCTGTAGATTCCGGGAAAAATCTGTTAGCTTGCTGAGAAATCTAGAGGCTATGATCTGATCTCTGAATGAGAGCAGATGTCTGCCTAATCTCAAAATCACTATGACAGTGAAAAAAGCGTCCCATGATGCCTTGAATAAGTATTTTTCAAGGGAAAACACAGAGTCCCTTTCTCTGGAGACGATTGAGCTGGCGTTAGACTCCGCCACCGAGGCAAGTCTCAAGCACCTACCCGCTGCCCCTTCTGTACGAATATATTACGTGCACGTTCTGTTCGAGCACATTACGTGCACGTTCTTTACGAACGTATTACGAGCACATTCTGTACGAATGCATTACGTGCACACTGCACAGGTGGTGTGGGAGGCACAGGCCTAACGCTCGTGCTCGCTCCTAGCTGCTTCTAGGACTCAGGGCGCATTGACCGTCTCCGGGATCCCACTAGACGACCACCACCCAACTCCGTTTCGACTATTCTTACTTGTAAAACTTCTACTCTGCGACTTATGCTAGCTCAGCATGTACCAGTGCGTGGCTGCAACTTACCGTTTTGAGAGATAAACTGCTTTTCCGTGTACATAGTTCCTTTTAGAAGACATATTTAACTTACGTGATTTTTATGATCAGAAACATTTCGCTTAACGTGTATACACTAATTTTAGTTTACTTTGCCACTCGATAATTGGCTTCTAATAGAGTTGCTAGAATTAATACTAAATTTAGAAACGAAAGCGCTGATTAAAGAATCAGCGAATTTGGAATCTGATTTCCGAAGCTATTGTAAAATTCGACCTTTAAAGTAATCTAGAAAATAGTACTGTACCCCAATCTCACATCAGGACACCGACATACGCGCTGCGTAGCAGGCCACTTTTCTCCCCGCTTTCAGGAGGATAACCTCGTACACACAATGGGTGCAATAAATATCCCATACACGGTCTGAAGTTCCGCTTAAATAGCGACATTTTCGTCTCGTTAGACCATAGCACAGCGTCCCAAAAACTTGCAGCCTCTCTAAATTTACTTTGGCAAAACTTTTGACGATTTCTGACTATATTGAGTTTCAGCAAGGGTATTTTTCTAGGTGTGCGAGAACAGAATCCCTATTTCCTTAGAACTGAATCGTGCTTTCACACGACATGCAGGGTTTAGCTGAACGGATTTTGAGTTCTGTGTAACTGGGTACCCGAAGTATTGTTGTTGCCCGCTTAGGGGTTATATTGATCTATTTACTTGACCTGAAGCGATATTTTTGCTTGCGGAGTTCAAGGTATTTGAATGAACGTTAGTTGAGGGCGCCACCTCAGTCCATCGCTCTTGCTTCCTTTGCTTCTCTCGCTCCTGTTTTTGAAATGTCACACGTTACATTTGGCATGTAAGCGTTCTATTCAAATTACCTTAATGAGGCCTCTATAGTTATGATTGTGTGCGAGTCTCGTCAGCGTGTTGTGTCTACGAACCTTCGGTCTGTTGCCCAGCTAGGATTCGCATTTCAAACGTGCTGAGGCGAATAAATAAAAAATGGGTTTATTGCGCGTGCATTTCTCTTTTCTAAGCTCTTCCATATCTAAATTAAAAGTAGCATTTCCGTAGCACTTGACGCTTTGGTTTTAGATGTTGTTGATAGGACACGTTTTTCATCTTTTTCCAATTTTTCTCCAGCACGTAAAACTGATGTATCAACTTACAGCTAAAGAACCTTCGTTCATCTGCCTTCTATCTTTCGACTTCGCATCATCGTATCTTCACTGCCTCTTCACTGGCTGCATTAACCGAGACTTCACACCATGTACAAACTGTTCCATTTCCCCGCTTCCAATTGAGTGAAAGAGAACACAACATGGCTCCAATACAACAAAAGTGAAGTTACTGGCACTGGAACGGCCCGCTTGCCGTGCTTGCTTCCGTCGCGCAGCCTCGCCCTCCTCTATCGAGAATGAGAGTTCCTGGCATCCCGACGGGGTGCGGTTTCTTGCCGGAGGCCTCACGTGTATATATATATATACGTCTCATCCTTCCAGCCGGGCGTTGGCCTTCCTTCCTGTATTTGCCCTTTTCAGCCATAACTCAGCCAGTTTTTCTTACGATTCCAGTTTTATTCTTTCATTTTTCTCACTCTCTATTTTTTTGTCTTGGATATCAAATACGAGTATTATCCATAAATACTTCATTGTTGATACGGGATACCTTCTTCGTGCTTGTTCTTACTGTATACACTTTCTTGTATTATGAGCATTAGTCAATTTATTTCAAATTACGTTGATGATGCAAAAAAACAGCTCGTTTAATCCTAGTTACCTGGCAGTCTTGAAATGACCACCGGTATGTGACGAACTCGTTGTGTATGTACAGGACAAGGACATCATATAATAAAGTATGAAGTTGGGGGAAGGGGTGTGAAACCTAGAGCATATTGGTTCGCTCAAGGTTGCCCTTTACACAAAAGTTTTGCCGACTGCTTTAATTCTTGCTAGAAAATAAATGTGCGATCTGTGTACCGTTCAACCTGAAAAAAATTAGTCTTTTTGAAAAATGTTGTTAGGAAGACACAATCTTCTGACCTTGAGACGTATTAGGCCAAAATGCACAAGTCAACATTTCACTGCATAGGCGTAAAACAGATTTTTTTCTGGACTTGAATGGTTGCAATTACAGACGCACTGACGCGCTTCTAGAATCTTGCTACCTCGGCAGCCTATACTCTAAGTAAATTTTTATGAACTCCAATGCATCATCATGTTGTTCGCAAAGGCTTGCGTGTGTGTAAATGTCTTCGCAAACCACAATTTAAAGAGAGAACACGGGCTCTCATTTCCTGTTCAATTTCATGGAAACGTGCATAGAATCGAAACAGTAATTCTGAGTCAAAGCTGAATAGCCGCTATGCTTGTCAAATTACAGTTATTCACTCAAACTTATTGAAAAATATTGTGTTGCTGATCTGTTTGAATATTTGAACTAGTAAATTAGCACGCTACGACATGAAACTTGACGCGCAGTCGGGTTCGAACTTTTGAAAGCTGAAGAAGTAAGTGGGCGCAAGCCCGAAACGAACTTGCGAGGGCTTTTTATGATAGATTGCGGTCTTGGAATAGTGGAGTTGGTGTTAGAAATTGTGCAATTCCTGACGAAATAAAAAAAGATCAAAATCTACTGACTGTGAGTGCTCCGTGTTCAAATCAGCATGACATTTTGTCCATAGCGTAGAAGAACTCAAAGTATTTCCTGGCTAGTATCTACCTGGCGCAATTAACTGACTTGTCCAGCTGTCTACTCCATCCTTTGGCTTGACCAAAGATGCCGAGTCTTGATACCATTACTTTTATCAAAGATATCCACGCTACATCAGAATTATTTCGAGTACTATACGTTGTCTCGGAATTAAGGTAGCTCTCTATGAAAAATTTGTTCCTGTTCAGCGACATTTACCTTGCTCTTCGAATTCATAATCTTAAATAAAAATTACACCCGCTTAAATTTTACTATATTTTGAATCGATCGTTTGTTCAGTAGTGCATATCAGGGTGCTTGTTAATGATTTTCTCCTTAGTTATTGCTCATGACAGATGGCGCAGCATTAAATTTTTAGTGAATCAGCTACACATTGTTTCAAACGTGCATGTATATATTTTGGGCCTTGTCAAACGCCTGTTCCGTCCTTGATTCGCCCTCCGCAGAAAGTTGAGAGTTTCCAATTTTTCAATATCGCAAGGATGAGCGCTCTAACGTAAAGGAAACGCAGGTTATGCGTGGCGGAAGCTCCGAGGTGTTCTCTTTGCTTACGACTCTTTGACCAGCTAGAGCTGCTTAAGGTTGCTCGTATGTACCTGTAATGAATTCTTTTGTCTCGAAGTTCCCTATATTCATGACCTAAACTTTTACGATGAAAATGCCCTCAATAAAATAGCATCGTGTGAAAAGGTTACTGGAGCCACTTTGCGGCTGCAAAGGGCAGGGCAGCTGCATACCGAGGAACAGCGGGGGACACCTTCTGCCCCTAGCTTCAAATTGCGTGTGTGCTTTTGTGCTCCTGTCACACGTGTGTTTTGGGTCGATTTAACCTGCCTCACGTGCTGCTGTGGTCGTGGTTTGTCATTGGATAGCGTCGTGCGTTTGTTGTTATTTTATGTACATTTGTTGAGATTTACTGGCGTGCATATGTCGTCATTTCATGTTGCACATTTGTCGAGATTTACTGTCGCCCATACGTCGTCACTTCATGTTGCACATTTGTAGAGATTTACTGTCGCCCATTGGTCGTCATTTCATGTTACACATTTGTCGAGATTTACTGTCGCCCATATGTCGTCATTTCATGTTACACATTTGTCGAGATTTACTGTCGCCCATTGGTCGTCATTTCATGTTGCACATTTGTCGAGATTTACTGTCGCACATTTGTTGCCGTTTGCCGTCGTCTGGCATGAGTCGGAGCTGCCCGGCCACCGCGGCAACACAATTCCAGTTCATCGTTTGTTACTTGAATTCTGAAACATCAACGTTTTATTTTCTGCGTGATCTCATACAACACGAAAGTCTATTTACGTTAGTACTCATTAAATTTACACATAATGAACTGGTGTTATTAAGTGTGCCGGGAAACTAAAGCATTACGTACGAAAGACTGCTCCATTCATGAGGTGAACTGTGGCACGAGTATTTCGCTAAAAGTGAAGTCTACGCATTCTTCAGGTGTAAGACTCTAGTTCAAATCTGACATTTTTCCTGATTTGATGTGAGCATATGAACGGTAAAATCAATTCGATGTCAAATCATAGACAAGTAATGTTTGCTTCGGTTGTCGAGCATCATCGTGTGGATAGTTGTGCTAGTTAGGAGCGTGTGGGGAGGTACCCTGCAACCGTCAGATGTCTAGGGTATTATCTTTTGCCAAGGGTGCTATGTTTTGCCAAGGGTGCTATGTTTTGCCTAGGGTGCTATGTTTTGCCAAGGGTGCTACGT
>VOMN01097809.1:0-20998 GCA_014899125.1 Orchestia grillus | reverse complement strand
GTTTTTGACACTTCTCACTTCCTTGAACAGTCTCATGTCGTCAGCAAAAGGGGAACCGTGGGAATGCTGTAAAGGGGCATTTATGTCTCAAACATGCACAAGGAACAGTAGTGGCCTCAGCACTGATCCCTGCGGCACTCCGCTGGCGACCATAGATTCCGACAAGAGATGCCCGACTACGGCAACCACCTGTCTGCGCCTTGTTAGTTAGGAGATATAACTAAAGGAACATACTTAAGTAATTTTTCATGATTTATACCATCGAAGCTCTTTAAATTATTCAATTTTTTTGCAGTGACTGGATTTTAAAGCATTGATTTCCTCTTGCAACAACGAGGTAGAAAGAGTCCGAGGTAGTACGCGCTTGTAAGTGAGAAAGAGATTCGGAAATACGAGGAAGGGCACAATTGTAGCTCACACAACACCCCCGCTCAGCAGTAGCCCACCTGCAAGAGGCAAAAAACCTGGTCAAATTTTACGTATCAGTAGGCAGTGCTGCGTAGTAGCCAACGTCGCACTCTCAAAAAAATCCACAATATCTGTCCTAATTTTAATTTGATGCCATCCATCCGCCTGCTGTGCTCAGTAAACTATCGGACTTTTGAGGCAGCAGGCCCTGCCACGACTTGTATCGATTTGGGGGCGAGTGTGTGAGAGCACTCTGGGGTTGCTGGGAACACGCTGTGCATGAACATCCTGGTCTCTCCTTTTCCCCTGTAATTTACCCCTCTGCTCCCTAACGCGTTTTTCTTGGCTGAGCTCCTGTCCGCTCGGCATCATTCTCGCACATGTGTATCTGAGCTTCGTTGTATAGCAATGTATAAAGCAATGTGCTCTGTTTGACACATTCCATAAAGGAAATGTGCTCTGTTTTACACATTCTACAAAGATTTCTTTCATTTTTCCTTTTGTTAGCGACTGTATTTCCGTCGATATTCTAAGAGCTCTGGCAATCAATGCAGACGTATATGTAAACATATATGAAGACCTCCTCCCTAACCTGGTTCAAATTTTGTGAGGCTTATTGATTCACCGATAAATGAATAGAATATGAATAAAACTTACAGTACAAAGATGCGTTCTGAGAGTATTTACTAAATGAACTTGACTTCAAGAGTATACGGACTATTGATTTGAGAGCACCTGGTCTGGCTTAGCATGGTATGTGTAATTCAGAGAAACATGACTGAAAATTTATAAAATCATCTCTCCAAGTTCGAATGTTAGAAAGCTTTGTACCCTCGAAACTTTTTTCTTTAGGACGTGGAGCCTAAGACGCTTTAATGCATATATGACAACATGACGAAAGCCTTATTAAGTCAATGGCAAATAACTTTGAAGCAGATACTTTTCACTCGCCTTATGCCTTTTTTCAAGGTCTGCAGCAATGTAGTAGTATATATATACAGCAGTGGTGGTGATAGCAGCGCTTCAGTCGCGTCTGCACCAAAATATCTAAGAGTACCGAGTGATAAAGTACAAAGTGATGGCTTATTGCTTGAACATCCGTCATGTTGAAATGCCGGTCTCACTATGCAAATATACGATGTTAAGTGTAGGTAGCAAACGGAAGAGCTCCAAGCAATCCATTTATAAAATTAAGGATGTGCTTATTCGTCTTAGCTATAGTGCTGATGTGTACATTGATCACCTCCACTGGTAGACCATACAAATTAATGATTGTAATTTTTTTTTCTCTTGCACGTAGCTGGATGAGCTATGTTTTCCTATTTCATGGGTCACTGAAAGGATAACCACTCCGTGTTCTCAATATGATCAAGACTTTTCTCATTTTACGCTTTACTTTACATGAAAGTCAACGCCATTCGGGTACCCGCTCAGTCGCTTCTTCCACATATTTGCTGTTAACTTTCTCCACGATCATCTTGAACCTTATTCGATACTATTAATTGAAGTAACCGAAGCATAGTGATTGTTTTCAAAACTTTTAACAGCCTTAATCGTGCTTACTGTTATATGTGACCATCTTGTAGCGATCCCTCAATACAGTCATTGTTTTCTCAACAGCAGAGAGCGCTTTGCGTGAAGGGCATTTTTTGCTGGGTCGAGATGGCAGAGCACTCGCATTCTCTTACCTACCTTACGTAGTGATAGCTTGCGTGAACGTCTATGGCTTTACATCGTAATTTTCCTATAAAACTTCAGGCGTATGCAAACTGAGGAATCTATTCAAACACATCTCTTACATGACGAAGACCTCTCTGGAATGAGACGGAATTCAAGTGTACAATACACCGCTTTGAACAATACAAACCAGTGCACATATATCACCTTAGAATAACATCAAAGGTGCAATTTTTCTCTTTGATTCGAACTTTCCAGGTAAAATAATTCACAATCATGGTAGCCAACCTATCACGAACATTAACATCGACCTACGAAACCAAGCTTAGCTGTGTGGGCCTTTTGAGGTCCAGTTTAGAAACATTCTCCAAACTGTCTGTGACAAGAGAACTGGTATTCTGTTTGAAAATTATTCATTGTGCAGTTGCAGCACGAGTTTTAGAACGACTTGAAATGTTTTGCTGCTCTTTTCCCCATCAAGCCCTTGTCTCACCAACTGAGAATTCCTCAATTGTAAATGGCATTTTCCTTCTTTGAATCAAAATATTATTAACATTCATTCTCGAAGTAATTATCATAACTTCCCACATACACTGCATCCATCTATAGCTATATATTTAGCGATATCGAAACTCTACTCTATCTGATTAGTTCACAATTTTTCGAGGAAAATAAGCGTAGTTCATCCATTAAATTCCATTTTATTTTGAACCCAGTAAGTTTTTCGAGTTACCTGATAGCGTCTGTATCAAAATGCATGCATCGACGGGAAAATTGTCACATCAAAATTTTCTGGAACGAGTTACGTGCAATTTTTCCAGTTCGAAATGGTCCTACTGAATTTACTGTACAGAGAGAAGCACTTTGTCAAGTCAACTATTTCTCCGAGTCGCCTCTTTCCCTACGAAATTTGCACCCGAAAAATTGTGCATCCCATTTTATTCTTTCTTCAGTATTTATTTAACCAATATCTCAATTTTTGTGTTAACGATTTGGTAGATCGGCTTCTATTGCTGAAGCTTTCCTCTTCGTTCAAGGAGAAATTTCAACACGGTTTCAACATAGCCATGGTTCACGCATAAAGTACCTTCACTTTGAGTCCGTCCGTACCAGCACTAGTTACTTGAAGATTTAGAACTTGAGTACTCTGGTACTGCCAGCCTGGCAGCCACTTCCTGCTCGGTTACTTCCACTACCAGCGTCGCTACGCTTCCTCAGTGGACGCAGCTCCCAGCACGCCTGCCTGGGCTACTGTCTCGGCAACTTCCACGTTCCACCACCTCTGCCCATAGCTTTCCCTATCCACGGTCGCCGCAGACCCACACCTGTCATTCTGTACTCGTACAACCCGGCCACACGTCCTGGTATACCCTCTACGTAGCCTCACCACAGGCGCAACCCTAAAGTTTTCTTCTTCTGTAATGTTACCAAATGTACCTCGGCAACAACCATAGCTCAAATCGCTGAGACATGAGTAGAACTACCACACCACTTCCACAGCAGCCGCCACACAACCTCTACAGCAGCTGCCACACCACCTCCACAGCAGCCGCCACACCACCTCCACAGCAGCCGCCACACCANCCACCACAGCAGACGCCACACCATCACAGCAGCCGCCACACCACCACAGCAGACGCCACACCACTTCTACATCAGTCGCCACACAACCGTCACAGTTTCACGCATGGCTGCCGCCGCTTCCACCAGCAGTCGCAGCTCAAATCCATCACCGTTAAGCCGACAATTAGCCCCTAGAATACGGACACTTTCCTCCTCCTCTCCGCGGTGAACAAAATATCTACGTACACAAATGGCCCATACGTCCATAAAATATTCTACTTCTTTAAGATAAGGCTCAACGTTCACTTAACGCGCGATATATATTGGTTTTCCTGGTACACAACGAATGAAAACTGTAATTATGAGTAGCATTTTAACGAAATGGCATCCCATTTTCCGGTTTTTAATAAATTTGGTGTAATCCCTACTTACCCTGTTACAAGTACAAGTAAATGCGGCAGTGTAAATATTCCCGAGTAATTATGAATGAGAGAGGCGTGTTTCTATCATGGAACACCGGTCTTGTGGGGTTTGGCATGCTAAAAAATAATATTTCAGCATAGAAAGACACTTTTTCATGTAACGAACAAAAAGGTTCTGCGGTCGAAATCGAACAAGTTTGTTTGCATATCCTTAGGTGTTGATGGTGTCTAGGGAGATGTGTATCATTACTGTGGGCAAATATTACGTTAGAATGTTTTATAAAATTGCACGGCATCTTTATCACTATCACTACATATGTAAATTCGCAGGTGTCTGTACTCAAAGAATTGTTTGAGAAGTGATCGCATTGAATGTTTCAGTTCACCGTAATGAAAATTGCTAAAAATATATTCACCTATCCGCACTTGCGAAACTGAGCGTGAGGCAAGACGATTAATGAATTTTTTTATAGAAACATTTGTCACGGTAGCCAAGGAGTAAAGGTTTGTCTGAATGACATTGCGAGACACAAGACACTTGCAAACATTGATGAATCGTCGCAGACGCAGCCATGCTGAGCGACAACTGAACAGCACAACAAATCTGAACATCTCTGCATTCAGCTACATCATAAAATGCCTTCTGCTGGCCCACCTTAGACAGCTCTCCATTTTCCTGCCGCTGGAACGACTGGCTTTATTCAATAACTAATGTAATAGATTAAGTTCGATCTTTAAAACGGGGATTTACAGCTTCATGCAGCTTTTGTCGGGAAGTCATTAGTTTTCTTTTGGCTTGTGTTTGATTTAATGCACGTCACAGTCATGGTACAAGGGCTGCAGTTGCGACAGTTTTCAACTTGAACTCATCCTCTCCCTTTTGAAGTTCTGAAAGTCGAACAGTTTCCTCAAGGTTTATTGCTTTCGTGTGTTAAGTGCGTATAAGACGTTAGACGTGCAAGAACGGCGTTTCCTTTTTCCCTTACGTGATGGGCATTCGAATTTCTTTTTCTGACCCATGGCTATTATCGTAACAAAATGTGTTCGCAAATTGTACTCATCTTGAGCGGTTATCGGCTGGAACTGATCTAGCGTTATACGCGGGGGACGAGTGTCATTTAGAAAAGTGTGGGTAAACTAGTGGCTAATCACTACGCACATTTATTTCTCTTCGGCAAAGTCTCATTAGCGTAAAATTTAAATTTAAATTAATATTCGAGATAAGCTCCGATCATTTAAATGTATGATACTCCAGTGCAGCGTTAGTTTTGCACTTCAACTAGCACTCCTTAGACTGTTTATTTCACCTGAGATTGAAGAATCAGGCTCTAATATACAGCAGTAAGCATTAATAAAAACATTGAGCATATTGAAGAAGAATTGACCAATAAAAAGTTGGAAAAAATTGAGGCCGGGTATCGACATTGCATCATAGCCTATTTAATTGTGATTCTTTTTAAATTTGAATCAATATTCTGAGTGTATATAGCCTAGCTCGACAGCGTGTGTTCACAGAGATATCATCTCAAAGATAATATCCTCTGGCAGCTGGCTCAAGGAACGAATTCTATAGGGCCTGGTCTGCCGGACAACATGTTCTCCAGCACACCTCTCATTTCCAAGCTTGGATGCCCGAAAATAGCATGTCTCACCATCATGCCCCAATTAACACCTAATATGGAAGCAAAAATACTGTTATACATTTGTTCTGAGAAACGTAAAAAATGATATTTCTGCTACTAAACCTCATATGCCGTTGATTGTAACTGTACACACCAGGCTCCATATAATTAAATAAGGATGATAGAGGTCGGGAAAGCAAGAAATGAAAGAAAAAGAAGATGCTGCCTTATAAGGACCAAATTGTACCCCAGATTCCTCCTTCTTGATAAAAAAATAAACAGGTTAGGATGAACAATATCGTGGATACGAGATGTTGCATGAATCTCGTAGATTTTCGCTTCTTCCGTTTAAATCTCAAATATTTGAAAGGGCTTCGTACCCTGCGCATTTGAAATAAATGAATTGCAACTCGAGAAAAACAATTAAAGATAATAAAGAGCCTCAAATCTTTTCAAACAGAACACCAAGTAGACCAATATATCATAATGAAACCAATGGCGCAAATCTAAATAACCAACCGACCCCAACCTGGTTCATCACGACAAAGAAATGAATCATAAGAACAGCAAGCATTCCGCGTCCACTGAAGTGTTATCACTCAAATAATTTTATAATTAAGAAAATGACCCGACGGGCACGTGGGCCGTCTAGTAATACAGAAATACTATGAAGGAATATGTGTTTTTTGTTTATTAGAATAATAAACTCTCAGGATCCATCTTATGCAATTGAGTATAACTGATTACAATCCTATAAAAATCCGTGGATGTTTCTAATTATATAACTCACAAGAAATATATGCAGAGGAAAATTAGAGTTTAAATTTCTACTCAGGAATATACGAGTATGCACACGATTATCGCGGTCACTAAAATTCTCAACGTACGTTTTACAAGTTGCATAGAGACCTTTAGCAGTTTTATAAAACAATTTATGCTAACCTAATTCGCGTCAGGGTAAGGTACATGGAACAATGTAATTTTTCGTAAGAGGTGTTTCGTAAAACCGCTGCCAACATCAGGGCAGATGAGAAAAAAACGAAGGCACAAATTTCAGGATAAGTATATGTATGAAAGGACCAGCGAGAAGCACGAGTATGAATGAAACAAAAAGAACCCAATAATTTAAGTGCAAATTAACGTATAGATTAAACTTCAAGCTCTTGATTTGTGTTATCACGATTGTATTTGGTATAGAGAAACATTTTTAACTGACTTAACGGGTAAATGAACACCTCATTTTGTACGCTAATATTCTTCAGTATTTTAATCACTGCATCTACCAAAATACTACATAAAACTTTAAATTCTCGTTTTCTATCTAAACAAACTTAAGGATTTTTTGAAAAAAACATTCAAATGCCAAGAATTTATGGCCAAAAAATAATTTTGTGAAGCGTTAGGCCCACAATCGAATTGTCGGCAGCCTGATCAATTGCTAAATTAATTGGGCGTGAAAAGAGAGAGCCACGGCGGCCAAGAAAATGAGATGCATTAATTGCCTCAGCGTCCTGCTACATCACATCGAAAGTGAAGGTGGCAATACTCATTATATTTTCATAAAGTAACTGTGGATCATTTTCTTGCTCTGGCTAAATTAAAGGAATGCAAATGCATTGAAATTTTAATAAATCATTGCCGTACTGCGGGTCAATTTCAATCTAGGTTTTGGTAACGTATATCGAGTTTTAGAGTGGACAGCGTAGAGAATGAGTGTTATCACGCACGTTTCACATGGAATAAAAATTAATATTGTCTGTCTAACTAATTTAAGTGTAATCTCTAAGTTAGATGTAGTATAGGTTATTTATCTAAAAGTAACTATTCTACAGGATGCTTCTAAACATAGGCTCGTCGTACCGATCCCATCGATCATAATGCCAAGAAAATATCAGCAAATATCGCATGCGATCGGAAATGATAACTTGTTCGTAAATAATTATTTTATCATACTCGGCTGCAAACAGAGAGACACCATTTTCAATGTTGATCGATGGACTACTACACATAACACATTGTGATTTTTTATAGCAGAAATGAAAAATCAGAACTCACTTTGGGCAGCAGCTAATCTGTCAGACAGTTGTTTTACTAACCCTATTATGCGATGTTGTTTTTACGGAGTGTGCGTGCTCTGAATCTGATTTCGGAGATACATGCTTAATAATACATACCTCTATGCATCTATTCTATAACATCCGAGGAAACATACAAGTAGGTACGGTGAAATATCCCGAGTCCATATTAAATGCCATCGTCTGTATTACCGGCTATCATTCGATTTCAAGTATATGAATACTTATCGTGTAAATATGAGCGTCATTTTAATATGCTTCTGATAGATATACAAAATGAAATAAAATTTGAGGAGATATATCTTTATGTTATCTATATAAAGGGAGGAATCAAAGGAAAAGTACATAATGAGAATAACATTAGTGTCGTTGACCTTTGACACCGAAAGCCAAATTGTTTGTCATATATATAAGAATTACATTCAAGACATGAATACAATTTTTTGTGTGCTATATTTTCAATTGTAATAAATTCAAATGTTTTTAAATGTTTCCAACATACTTACATCTGAGTCGCGACACACCATGCACAACACGACTGGTTCCGAACAACGGTAATTATGTATCTGAGCAACTGCATTCTAAATACTTTTCCGATTATGAATATAGGCTTCAATTGCAAAACGATAGTAGCCCATTACGAAATAATTATGCTACTTTCTACACGATGCGCATCACTACAGAAAGCTCATCACTTACGAGTCGCATCGTGAAAGTTTGTATTAAACCTGAGAAGTAATACATATTTGTTCTAATTTATCGAGTTACAACTAACAGGGAATGAATTAACAATGCTCTTTAGCATTTCAAAAATCCGTAACTCCTTTCAGCGAAGTCTTCTTCGCGGCAAATCTTGTGACATTTGACAAACTTTTGATCCCTCCGACGCTCTCAGATTTAAATTTGTCCTGAGGTTGCTTTTCAGAGAGTCGTTCTTCTTTTCATTTTTGAACACGGTTACGATTCTTTTATTTGTTCGACCTAAGGATTGAGGCATTCATTTTCTTGAATATTTTAAAACTATCAATCAGTCTGCATCATTCACACGTAAGAGTTTGTCCTCATTTATCATTCACGCTAATTCATACCTCAGTTTGTTTTGAGCCAAAGTTCATTGCTAGAATTTAAAATTCGGTGTTCACAATTGCGAGCGGTCATGCCAAACAAGTTCATGCGAAGCGTGTGCTGAGGTGGAGCAAATTTGAGCTCGTTGCCTCCAGCAAATTTGGCAGATCACTTCTGCTGCGCGCCCTGAATGCTGATGAAGATGATCTGTCACACGCAGTCAGATAAGATCTGGGGTCCGTGCTTGACTTATTCCTCTAATTACTGACCGGACCAGATAAGCTGGAACCTTAGCAAAGAATTTCATTGACATGGCCGCTGGTCCGGATGTGATGCAAAAGAAGAGCACTTCTCATCATTGGCCTTCGAAGTGGATTGCACTGAGGATAATCTAGCGTGGGGGCATTTGCAGTGTAACAAATCGGAGGAAATGGTGAAAATGCTCGGTTATGCACCATGATTTTTTTTCGAACTATATCTTGATCAAAATGCACGTCCGTTGAAAAAAGGAGACATAAATGTGAGCTCAGGAGCATAAATGGAGACAAATGACACTAAAACCTAACATTACTTCAGTGATATATCTCGCCCACCTTGCCGTCATTCTTTCATAGCAGCTCTATTTCTGCGGTTGTTTCTTCTTAGCGTAAAATTAACACACTGTTTGCATCGCCATGAGAGCCGGAATAAACATGCGGGAAGTGTGGCGTAAGTCTGGTAAGGCGCTGATATTACATCGGGCCAAATGCCGAGAATCAAGCAATAAATATCTTTTAGAACGTCAGCTATCGCTACGATCGCAGGTGCTGCTATCCTTCGTTGTGCACCACACGCTCCTCCCTCTCGTCCAGCCATCTCCGGCAGAGGCTTCATATATCACTAATGTACGATAGTTTATCGGCACTTCTTTTTTGCTGGGAGACCAGCGAAAAAATGAATAATATCTTTTAATAGAGAGTAAATTACATGGATAACAGGAACTCTTGAATTAATTACAGCCTTGCACTTCCCGTGTGGCCGCGTCTCGAACGCCCGGATCGGGAGCTCGTATAGAGCTCGACCACGTAGTTTTGATTGGGCAGTTCGAGCAGGAAAAAAAGAACTGCTAATGGCGATGCAATCTGCATAAATAGCAAGAGCTACACTAACGCCTGCACGAGAAGACCGCGCAGTTATACACTGCCGCTCGTGTAGAACACAAAGCCAACTGAAAGTGAGAGCCCACGGAGGTGCGTCGGGTCGAGTGGCTCAGAAATGCATGTGTTGGTAGCAGCGACGTCGAGTGCAGTGAACGATTGCTGCTGGTTATGGGCTAGGTCACTCCTCTCATGTGCTGAAAGTATTTCATTTCCTTATTGTTAAATAAAAAAATTTCTTCCGTGGAATTTTATAAATTTTGTTGAGTTTTGGATTTGTGGCTCTGTTTTAAACAGGTTCCACACGGATTATTGAACTTTTAGCCATCAATTTTTTGATTAAAAAATCTTCGTGAAATTGCCAGGGGCACAATTTTTGCAAATACCTTTTAATTTTGATATGTAAGCTGCGCTTGGGCACCGCACCAGTGGTTCCGTTCAAGCTGTAGCGTTCCACAGGCTGCCAAGGTCTTTCTGTTTAACAGAGCAAGATGATGTCTATTTTTGTCATATGCACGACCATTTTTGTAAATGTAGAGTTCGAAATTTCAAGTATAAGATTCGGTTTTTATGCGTGAGGTTCGGAGAGTATCGCTTGGGCTGGCTTTTGGGCTGGCTTGGGCATTTAGAAATTCAAAATTTACTCATTAGCACTTTTACATATCTTCATTTACTCAGTTTTCATTATATTCGCTATTATACCAGCTCATGACTATCTGTAGATCCTAGTGTGACGTATGCATGTAAATGAAAGTTTGGTATCATACTTTGCTGCGATTTATTGGTTCTAATTGAACTTCTCTGAGCAAATTCTATTTTATGAAAGATTTTTCTCATACATTTTGACTCTGAATTTCTTTTCGCTGATTACGATGCCAGAAATCTATGATGCCTCTTGAACAAAAATTGATATTACAAATTTGCTTAATTTTTTATAAATAAATTGACATTCGTTGGCGGTCAAAATTCACCACTGAGAGTGAAGCATTTTCAAGTCCGCATTTCACAGTTGCAGGCCTGTGAAGCCGAACACTAGCTTGCACAATCTGTTCTTAGGCCTGAATAAGGGCACTCCTGACAAGCCCTCCTTGTACCAACGAATTCTTTTGTTACTATCCGGTTATTATGTGGATCGTGCATGCATATAGGTGTGGTTGAATTTTTTTCTCTTCTGAAGGACACTTCTAATTTGTACAACGAATTTTTTGACAACCAAACCTTTTAAAATCAGCATGCAAGCTAAGATAAATGAGTTATTTTATTAAAAATGGTAAAATTAATTGATTTAATCATTACTTTTGGCGTGTACCATAACCCGAGCAGTACTTATCGTAAGGACAGTGTGTAAAATGACTTCATATTGAGACATATGCTTGATATCTCATATAACATTAATTATTTGAGCCAATGATTCATGCATTATGTTTCTATATATGAAGGGAGTACTTTGTTGATTTAAAATGCAATGATTCGGCATTTATAATTTTATCTTTATTTTCGAATTTATATTTTTATTCATACACTTTGTGAGCAGCAATTTATCTAATCTTTATGTAAGCTTGAGATGACAGATAAGAAAAGAGTATGGTAAAATCTAAATAGAGGAGTGATTGATGGAAACATATTCATAATGTTCTCAGTTCTTATTTTGTAGCTTCTCAGTTAATGCCACAATCGAAACATGAGCACAATACTTCAACTCGACAGTGGAACAGATAGAAGTACACTGACGTCTCTAATACCTGGCCTTCGAAGAAATACTAAATAGAACGACGTTACCAATGCCCGACCATGAACTCGCTTCAATTCAATACACTGACGTTACCATAGACTGACCATCGAATAAACGCTAAATACACTGAAGTTACCATAAACTGACCATCGAATAAAGGCTAAATACACTGATGTTACCGTAAACTGACCTTCGAATAAATGCTGAATGCACTGACGTTACCATAAACTGACCATCGAACAAAGGCTAAATACACTGATGTTACCATAAACTGACCATCGAATAAATGCTAAATACATTGATGTTACGAAAAACTGACCATCGAAGGAAGGCTAAATATCATACAATGATGTTTCCATCGAACAGTTACTAAGTACATGAAACCTTAACAGAGTCATCTTTTAGAATTATTCGTGAATGATCAATAGAATAAAAACATGGATTTAAGATTTACTTCACAAGTTTACATGAGTGGTATACCACTCCAATAAATACCATTGATTTATTCCGCTTTTTAAGCTAATAAAATATACCATTCACGTCGATTAGCCGCGCAGACAAAATCTACAATGTTCGTCTCATGGTTTGTAAACGAATTAATTAGCTGCGTTTGTAAAGCGGCGTTCTTTTGCCAGATTAGAATTGTTCTTTGACCCAACTCGATCGCACCGAGCGATCTGATTTGGGCATTTCACATTTGATTTTATGTCGATGTTGGGTGGATGTTGGTCCAATCGCGTTGTATTCAAAAGAAACTTAGCTAATTTAAATGATGGCAGAATTTCGTTCGGTTGAATGAAATTTATTTTTTGAGTATACGGAAGTTCAGTGATGTGTTCATACGGAAGTTCATGTGTTCATTTTTTATTCATTAGGCATTCGAACATCCAATTGTCTCTCGGAACTCGTTCTCTCTCACGAAATTCATTTTTTGCAACAATTTTTCCAAATTGTAAAAATAGCTTAGTTGTTTAAATCCTAAGACTCTCTTGCATATCTTCACCATGTTTTCGTCGGAAACCCTGCATTTTTTGTAGATATGCACAAAACGTCTGAAAATATGTTTTTCCGACATATTTGACTGATCAATAATTATCGTATAACCGAGTAAAGCAACTACAACGAAGACTTTTTTTCGTGTTACGTTTAGAGTGAATGATTGTGCTGTTTAATTGGCGTATTTATTTCATTAGAGTGCATATAAAGGCTTTACTGCTGTGCGAGAAAAGAAACACGTTGGAAATTTATATAATACAATTATTTATGATTATAATTCCCACGAAAAATCCAAATTTGGCATCAAAAAGGGTCCAAGGCTTCTTGTTTTCGTTAAATCTAATCGTATGAAGCTCAGCCATGCGCAGGAAGTTTACACTACACTAACCCGTTCACGCCGGAATTTATTTCGCCCTGAAAACTAACCATTTCCGTGGCTTGGTATTTGCGTGTGAGGATGAATGTTTGAATAAAAAAATGAACAGGCAAACTGAAGCAGGGGGCTTAAGCGTCATATGCGTACCATATGTTGAAAAGCGAATTTAATCCCATTACATATAATAAACTATAAAACAGCAGGACCTATCTTGGAAAAAATTTTTACCCCTCGGCTTTTAGCGTAGTTCTTCCCGCGCCAAGTAAAAGGAGAAGTCGAAGGAACGAGAACGTGTGGTAACCTGAAAATGGAGAACAAGTTTCGCCCCGGAGCTGGCACCGACTTGAGGGCCGAGCTTTCATGCAGCTTCACTTCTATGACAGTCGGATAAACGTCGCAGTGGGGTGGATTGCAAACATGCCTACACGCCGCTGTAATTATATAATAAACAGCAAATGAGACCTAACTGTATCATTCCCATCATATTTATCTGCGTTTAGTTGAGATACGTTGTCGAAATCTTACTCTGAACTGTATGCCAGGAATGGCATCCAATGTCGAAAGGCTGTCTCCTTCTATGTGGCCTGTGATGGAGGAGAGAGACGGCAGTTTGCATGATACAAATTCTAACGCCATTAACTGAAGCTTTGGCATCATTACAACATTCCGGGAGTGATTGCTTGAGTGTAATAGCAATATTTACAGTGAGTTTTCGACGGGGAGATTTGTTATGAAGTCTGCGAGAATGATACGGAGATTCTCGAGGCATGCGAACTGACCACTACTTAACTGTTATAATGAGAAGATCGCCCGGGTATCCTGGTGACCTGGTAGAGGGACTGATGTGCGTAAAAATATTTCTATAACAACATATATTGTGAAGACTATAACTAACTGTCATGCTCAGCATTGCTTTGTAGTGCGTATATTTCCCACTGGATATTAAAATCAATTTTAACAGCATTACAAAAAGTTAACAAAATAAATTTATTTATATTTGTATGGTAATGTAAGAGATACAAAGGTATGGAGGCTTAGTGTCGAATCAAACTCAAAATTGAATAACTTATCGTCCAGAATCGCATTGTTGTGCCTCTCAAAGCTTTTAAATTGAGAACATAATTAAAAAGGCATTGTGCGACGGAAGCAGTCTTGTTAGAAGAGCCTTAGCCCTGTGAGTGAATAATTTCGCCCAAATGAACATAATCCTGTCCTACAAATATTTTAAAGACTCAAATTGGATATTGTATTCGACAAACATGCAGGGTGGCTTCAGTGAAGCTAATACTATTGAGAAAAATTAATTAACTGATTTGATTTATGGAGAAAAATATTACTCAGCATTAAATTGAGTTAATAACCATTATTTAAGGATTTATTTTTTGCACGTATGCATAGAATTGTTGTTCAACAAGAACAGTCTCCTTAAACTTTAACTAAAGTTACAAGCCTGCCTTCAAACTATGACTTAATTTTGGCCACTTTTGACTATTGAGATCTAACAAGCCATTAATTATTGTATAAATTTGTGACCGACTTTACTATTGCTGTACGTGGCCTTCCGCCAGTGTTGGGGTGCAGCGAAAGGATGACACATTTGGCAGTCTAATAGAAATAAAATAGAATAGGTAATAAACAATGGCATTTTTTTTTCTTAAAATGCATGCGCAGGGCAACTTTGTTTTATTTTTCGTCAAGCCAAAATATTTTTGTTTTCATTTTTTTGTATTATCTTTCTTCTATGAAACTAACAAATGTGTTGTATTATCTTGCAACCCTCACGTTGTTCACTCACCGTGTTGGAGATAAAACATATTTCAGTTTCATAAGTGCTAGTAAAATTGTTATTCCACAAAATTTGACGCCAACACGATGTGAAAACTTTATTTTAACGAATCGAAAAATAACCCTGTGGTAACGTAATTGCTTTCGAAAAACTTAGAGTACAGAAAATTATTTCACAAAATATTAAAAAAAACTGTAGCTTCCAGTGTTGAATTAACCACCTACATACTGCAACGGGGATGAAAATAAAAGTCATGCATATTAAAGAAGGGATTCAATTAAACAGTTAAGACTTTTGGTTTGACTGGTAAGTAGAACGTTGCCAACAAATGACACAAGTCTTTTATGCATGTGAATGCAGCATCTGTCGTCACGTATGTGTTTCCTCGTGGTTATTACTTCATTTATTTGTGCTGTACGGCGTATCCAGAGTATTCAGATGTGTGTCATACTTAACAGTCGACGGTATTTCAAAATCCGATTTTCAAAAGAAGAAAAATGATCATAGGTTTAACTCCATTCATGGCGCACCCAAGTAAGGTCAATATCGGCCTCCACAACTACAATGTAAGCATGCATGTCAGTGCGAGTACATCGAGTCTTGAACGCCGGAGCTATTTTTGATCTTTACTACGGCAACGGTGTGTTTGACTTTCGGTCTTGTTCGGAGCGCAGTTTTGAAAATGAATGTGAGAAGTTAAGAGTTAGTGTATGAGGTGTGTATGTTTCTCGACATTCAATGCTGAACTTGTCGCAGAAACTTGCCGTTGAATTTGACTGCCTCGTCAGAGCAATTGCTTCAGTAGCTCGGTCAGTGATGGTAGTTGGGCAGTTAAAACTTTTAGCCGAGAATGGGTGAGATCCAGAAGTGCACTTGTCTTCAATATAACCCTGGAGCTGTTGCACCCAGTTTTATCTGCTCTATTTGGCTTTACGGGCCACTAGACGGAGCTAATGTTCGATGTTGCTGGGTCGTATCGAGCAGAATATTGGGCAATAGGATCAGCTAGCCGTAATAGTGGTGGGCGTTGCGATGTTTAGTGTTGTGAAGGCATAGCAAGCGACATAAACCTGTATAGAAGTCCTGGCAGGAGAGCTAGAAGCAACTTGCTTAAAGCTACCCTGCTATGACACCGGACGAAGAGCCGTGCACGACGCTCCACCATTGGTCGCAGTCGTGTCTCCACCAGCCAATGTGAAGCCACCGCACTTCTCTCTTGCAACACTTCGATTTGTTGTCGCGCTGGGTCGCGGGGGCCTTACGACCAGGGGGCTGAACGGGGCCAGCACAGAGGAGACACCAATGGGACCTCGGTGACACACCGGGGCTTGTGTCTTTGCGCTGCTTGCAGCCCCCGCCGCCACAGCGACGCGTGGCGCTGCTGCTGCTGCGTCGCATGCGACACTCCCGATGCTGCCGCCGCTGCTGCCGCGGTAAACAGCATGGAGGACCCCAAATGCAGTTTATACCCACGGCGATCTCATGTGGTGAACAAAGAGCGAACTTTAGAGCAATATTCTAGCGCGAAACCGACAATTAAGTCTATTCAAATCGGTGAAAGATTTGGGAAGTGTTTCTAGCAGAGGATAGAAGAGAGACAAAGATGGGTATTGCAGCTGTGAACACGACATTCATGCGTCTCAGGGCCATGGAGGAGGCAGCGTAGGCAGGTTCAGATGTTCATTACGTCCTCTGATGTCCTCCGTCATGCCATGAGTTGCAAGGGATTTTAGTCTCCCTTTTAATTCGAGTTTACATTTGGGCCCCAACCAATGATGCAGCCGAGGCTCCAGTCGGTTGCGTAGCTTGCGAAGCAAATGAAGTATTCTGTGCATATGAAAGTTCAAAATATAATCAGTATATTGTGTTTATTATCTATCTTTGATAAAGTAAGTACAAAAGGTGCAAACAGGGTAAAATAATCCTGCGCAACCAGTAGCCGAATTTGATAACAAGAGGACTTTACTTCAATGAATATTTCCAAAACTTTTGTTCATACATTCACATGTAATGACGTACAGTTGAAAAATAGTGCATGCTCTGATGTATTCTGAAATATACTGCATTGTCTGATGCTGACGAAGTTTAAGCCACAGTGCATTGAACTTTGCATATACTGATGCCAAAAGCTGCTTAATTATGTTAAGAATACTCCACATGTAATGAAGTAATCGCATTGATCTTTGGCCTTTTCTCCACGACTTTACTAAAGCAAATTTGCGTCAATTCTCACTGCATTGATAATTCTATGTAGTAACCCAAATAAGCTGGATCACTACGATCGAGTTAGTCTGTGCATACGTTGCATAGGTAAACAAATATTTCAAAGTCTACTGCACAATTGTTTGTCGTCACTTTTCTCACATTTTAGTTCCTCCATCGCTGTGCAACGGACCGGAAGGGTGGAAACATTCCTCATTTTATACTACATAAGCTCACATTTTGCCGCTCTGAGTCTATCCGAGCTTTAAGTTCTCATTTGAATATCATCATAGAATCTAAAAGCGGCAATTATCTCCAGGAAGTGACGGTCTCTCTCGATTAAAACGTCACTGCTTGAAATGATAAGGTGCGATTATAGGTAGCTGACTGGAAGCGTTCCATTTCCTCAGCAGCGACGATTAATATGGGTATGTGTCAACGATATGAATTAAGATCGCTCACTTTACTAAGATGAACAAAATGATGAGTGTGACAAAGGATTTTGGTGGCATAAATTCCCAAATTGTACCGAAGGATAAGATATTTAAGGGTGCAGCACACTTGTAATCGGTATATATAAGGCGGTCATTTTCGACCGTTGTCAGGCAGGAAAAATTCAACAATATATGATTTATAACTTACACCAATTAAAAACTTTCTCAGAGGCGGAGATGCTCTCTATTCCGTTGTGTAGTTGAGCATCGATCGTTGATCGTAATTAACAGTATGTCCGAACACGTCCATGTTAGTGAGTACCTGATCGTGCGTCAAGTTTGTACGATGATCGTCCCGGGAGTCACCAAAAATTCTCGAAAATACAGTTTTACGATAAAGTCGACGGAGAGTGTCACTCTTTTACAAGTTTTCATTATTCGACTCAGCGTTGTGGAGTGCGCTGACAAGCAAGTTACGCTCTGAAAAGTTTTCTTGCGAGATGATGTATTCATGGAGTAGCAGCCCCGGAGATTTACAATCGACTAGCAAAATTGTCCTAGAATAGATTGACTTCGTTATGTTATTCTACCATTGTACCAGTTTTTAGATACTCCATTTAGGTAGAAAATCGAGAATAAAAGATTCGAAAGGAAAAGAGAGCATGGAAGAGAACATGACTTCTATTCGAGTTCAGCAACACAGCTTGATGCTGATCCTCGTAATTGAAAAAAGAATAAAGAAGGACCTTGAACGAAGTAAACATTGTCCCCAGGGAAAACTTTTCGAGCCCCAAAATCATCTAAAAAATGGTAAGCTGATACTGAAAAATACCACGAAGACGTTTTGAGTTTGAGAACAAATAGACGAGGCGTCTATACCTCGATGAGACCTCCTCGTAGATCTCGCGTCCCTCGCACCCCAGAATAAACTCTTGGCAGGGTTCCACCGACGCCCAGGCATGCAGGAACTATCTTTTATCATCACACCAATTTTTTTCTGCCGCCCTGTACTTTTATTTCTCTCGCTTCAAAAGAAATTCTATGTATTGAATTTATTTTTCGGTCCTAGTGAAAGTGGGACCACAATTCATGCGCAAATATTATTTGTTTAAAACAAAGAACTGAAAGTGTAAGGGCGTCTGTAATTTCGAACTATTAATTTGGGTTCTACCATTTGAAAACTTCACGTATTGTTCAGTTTTATCATGCTTAAAAGACAGAATGCAGGTTGTTTTGCGATCGTTTGAAACAGCAATTTCCTTTTATATCCGAAAAAATAGGAGGGAAGGATCTCCTTCAAAAATAGGACGCTGATCTGAAGTGACTCTTAGAACTGTACTCATTAATTATCACACAACCAAGCAAAAACATCACCGCTGTGCGCATGCGACTACTAATCTATTCCTAAATTGAGCGATCATTCTTTCGATCGAATTCTCTTGGTTCTTGCCACGATAATTTCCAAACAAATGACGGATCTGAACTTCCTGAGCGCGCCCGCAGTGCTGTCATGGACACCTCTTCTGAACTCACCGGATGAATGAGTCCTTCTTTGTAGTATCATTGACGCTCCTCTGCAGCCTATTGTCTCTCGTAATGGAGGGGTGAACAAGCATCCGAGACTATCATTGTCCCACCGTACATCTATCATACTTACGATGATGAGTGGCGCTTGAACAAATACTTTCTGCTGATGTCAGTTCAGCAGGACTGAACGTTTCCTCTGCCGACTCATGCATGCTGATAGTCTAACAACTACGCAAATTCACCCCGTGTTTGCCAGCCATGATCACTGAGTGAATGATAAACGAACTAAGTAATAGCCAGCCTACGTTAGGAACAACTTTGAAGCAACAACGCGGTTTGCTCGAGTTTCGGCACAAGCATGTGAACCATCTAACGAAGCCATAATTTATTCTGCGGCTGATTGCATAAATACAAGTCTTCACTGCTGTTTTCGTACGCTATCGAATTAAACAATGCAGAACGTTATTTACGGGTAGAAATTTCATAAGGACTACT
Source organism: Orchestia grillus (assembly GCA_014899125.1). Lineage (NCBI taxonomy): Eukaryota > Metazoa > Arthropoda > Malacostraca > Amphipoda > Talitridae > Orchestia > Orchestia grillus. The sequence continues at coordinate 1,482 of VOMN01097809.1, read as the reverse complement.
TTCCCTGAATCGGTGGGACGATATGTGTCTTCAGTGAAGCCGAATAAGATTTACAATCCCAAGTTTAAAATCTGTGGTTTCTTTATTTAGTATCGAAGTGCTCGATAGTAAGAGAAGAAACTTGAGAAATCAGGATGAATTAAATTGAATGTGCTTGAATGAATTCAGTCGATAGTAAAGTTTCCAAGAATTTATTTTCAATAAAGTGACACGGTTGCACCTGCGTTTGAAATGTGTGGTTTCGTGGGCTTAAAAATTTAATTTGTACGATTGAAGTATTCTTGTAGTTGTTGGAAACAGATTTCACCCTTTATCTTTAATTATATTATTTCCTCATAAAATGAATGATTCCTATCGAAAAACAAACATTCAATTTCTATCCTAAAAATTTTGTTAAGGCAAGTTTGAATCAAAACCAAATGACTAGATTTCGACAAAACACGATTTCAAGAAACTGGTAATAATTGAGTAAAATGAATAAAATTCCATGGTTTTGCGATTATTGTGTACTGCAATAACTGTCTGCACAAAATGTTACATCACGGTCAAGTAGAAGTCATGCTGTGCAGTGATATTTTTAAAGACGGAAAGTGATCAATTAAAGATATTTGTACGTGTTCAATGGCTGATATATGTGCAAGAGCTGCTTCAAAATTTGTATGGGCGCTGCATAAATTTTTTTTCATATGGTTATAATAGAGCGTAGAGACGCGATTAACACTTAAGAGAAAATTCATGCTCAACAATGCTACAATTTTCGTGAAAATTTTTTCTAACTTTTTCTTGGGAAAAATGTATGAATACCATAGATGTGCTGAACGGCCTCTGTTCTCAGGAGTAACTTTTCTTGGAATAAGCTCAGGAGTAAGCTCCCCGGACAAGAAATTAGTCACTTAATTTTTTTATAGCTAAAGTTATCCACTACGTTCTTCAATCGGAGCCGAGGAGATCATAAACGACCGATGCTAAATGTTGCATACAAAACCACTCGTTTAAACTAAGAGCACACACATATTAGACTGTGGAGAAGTGGGAAGTATCATATGGTCAGATGCATCGCGATTCTGTCTCTATAGCAATAGGGCCTGCCGTTGTGTTCATTGAAGACCTCATGAAGCCTTCAACGAACCTGTGTGCATGGGGCGATGCAAGAAGGAGAATGGTCTCTCATGTTCTAGGGCTGTTTCAACTACACAGATGTGGGTCCTTCAATTGAGGTATTCGCCAAACTGAACTAACATGAATACATTGAGCTGCTAGATGACCAAGTTTTGCCATTTGCACATCTGCTTGGAGAAGGACTTGTTGCCTTGACCATCATTCAGGATGACAACTGCTGGGTGCATTGGACTGGAACTGTCATTAATATGGTATGACAGTTTTTCAGGATATGCCAGGCATTTAGATAGCCCAGCTAAGTCCCAAGACACGAACCTAATACAAAATTTGTGGGACCACCTAGAACAAGTTAGATGTCGAGAA
>VOMN01097807.1:0-13392 GCA_014899125.1 Orchestia grillus | reverse complement strand
TTCACTAATAAATTCAACGAAATATTCATCAAACGAAGAACACAACATAAATTTGTAAGTAGGTTTATAACGCTAAGGAGTTCTTCACTTCTGAATTAAACCTATGAGTTAATTTTTTTTCGAAACTATTGAATACTATTATTCTTATTTTCATACGAAACGCATACAATAAGTAACGATCTGGAGAGAGTACGCTGATTGCGTATTGTTTAAATTGGGCTTTAACTTGAAATTGAAAAGAGATTCTAAAATTCTGGGTTCTGTAAGATCATAAGCTCCACCTAAAACTCTAAAATCAGGTGCGCGAACCTGTATGTTTCGTTTCTCTGCGATGCGGTTGGCAGAGTGGGAAGGTACAAATAAAAAATCGTTAGTTTGATGCTAGTTCGAAGATTTACCGTAAGTAAGAGGGCATCCTGAGGAATTAACATCATTTGTTTACCATTTTTGGCAGGATGCGGGTACCAGAATTCGATAAAAGTCACTCGAGGGTCACACACATGGGCAGGATCTCCCCTGAACACCAGCCAATGAGAGCCATTGATCAGCGTATCAGCCCAAAAAGGACAATCTTATTTTGTAAACGAACGAAATATTGCGAAATCAAGCAGTTGTTTGCATGTTTTGCACTTTCGTGCATGTTCATCCACGTTTTAAACGAAGCAATAAGAAGTCAAGACTGAGCTGTCTTCTTCCTTATATCCATAGTTCATGACAGTGGTTTTTACATAATGTTAAAACGACTCCAATGAAATTTCAAAGATAGTTGCGTTTCTAGTCCCTGTTACTACCTATGAAAACCGGTGATACGAATTGAAATAAGACAAAGTTTGTTCTTATAAACTTTTATTCACCTGGAATACCTGGAAAGGAGTTTTGTGCTTTAGGAAAATTTCAATCACTAAAAATAGTTAGCGAGGAGTTAATTTTTGCTAGGTTAAATTAATCTCATAGACACTAGTACAACGTACTGGCCCATGAGAGAAAAGGTTGAGTTTAGCAATAATAAAGCACTACCACAGGGGTCTTTGTTTGGCTGAACAGAAGTAGAAGGGGCGTTTGTTTGGCAATGCTTGTCCAGGCGAGCAAACACAGCATTAGTACTTGCCGGAGAGAGATGGCACTCGTTTCTCATTGGATTACCCGAGGGTTGTTTTTACAGAGGCTAAATTGGGCATTGTTTGGTGGACTCCACAGTGAGGCTGATGAGGCTGACAGCGCTGCGGCCGAGGACCGCATGGGTGCCCCACAGTGGCGCACCAGACCTTCAAAAAGTGACTTAATTGCGAGCTCCTGACGTGCGCTGTTTACAGGACGTGACGTGCCAGACCTGGTGTTTACGGACGCCTGCTCAACACCTTTACCAAGAGATTGCACTCAAATTTATCAATTAGCGCGCACAAATGGCACGCTCGACTGCGTGGACCTTGTTGAGGATATGTTGAAAGACAAATTGTGTTCTACCTTAGAAATGAAGTACTGTTGTAGTCTGAATACTTTTGAAGAGATCGTAAAACACTATTCGTTTATATAATTTTTTGTATTTTTTACTTTAAAATGCATTCGTAATTTACTTTATTTTTGGGACGTTAAGATCCTGCATTTAGTACATCTAGAATGACAGTAAAATTCTCCACGTGTCACATTATTTCCTTCACAGATTTATTCAGTTATGTGAACAATGCAATCCAGAGCGTGAAAATATTGATAGCGGCACCCCAATGTGGCCAGGGCATAAAGGCCCAAACATTTTCAAGATATCTCAATATTTCAAGACTGATAAGGAGAGATCAACAGGCACTACAATCAGCACTTCAGCAAACCAATCACAAAACACAGTGCGAAAGCAATGCTATTCGAAGCCGAGTGGAGTGGCACCCAACGTCCATGTGACTAACGCACGACAATATCCACCAATAACGCGCCCGTCAATGAGCACAGAAACAAGAGCGTCCTTAAAGCCGTGTATAAATGAAATAACTTTGAGTATTTCTCAGGGTTTGCTCCAAGCTCTTCTTATCCTTCATCTTTGCTGCGATTGACAGGAGCTTCTGAAGCTACGTGTTCATTTTGACGGACGTTCTAACTTCAAAAGAATGAAAAACTTAACTCGACCGGCTTTAAAAGTTTACCTTTTAACCGAATTTTAGACTGCAGTGCCTCTCAATTTCTCTGACACTGGGCACTTTTTGGAGCACTTCACACTCATATAATTTTCTAAGAGAAGTGAGTTCCACTGTGATGTCATTATGAAACTTTGGCTGCTGAAAACATGGTCCGACTTACGTGTTTTAGTCCCGTTTTCCTCATGGATTTCAATTAGAAAGTTTTGAGGCCTACCCCTGAATCTTTCGTTGATTTATTGTTATGATAAAAGAAGAAAGAAATCTGTTTGCGGTATCATAACCGTATACAAGTAATTTCGAGGAAGTCATCCAAGTTGAAATAGTCAAATTCATATTGAGGTAATTTAAAGCGTCGTGAACAAGATAAAATGAGATCCCAAATTTGTCAACGTGCTCACATGATATGAGAAAGACAATGCCCTAACGCTCGTGGAACTTACATATTACACTAATCAGGACGCTCCACCGTTAATGACGATTACGGGGCTTACGCTGGAATAGCGCTCGTTGCCGAAAAATAATTACAGCGATACTAAAAATGAAATAAAACCTAAACGTACCCTGTTGTCAAAATACAGGAATAAAACCAAGATTGTGTAAGGTACTCAGCTTAGGGATCCGTGATGGACTACGGAGGTGGGTGCAGAGCGCCAGGTCCCAAATACCTCTCTGTCAGGACACGTGACGCGGGAAAAAGAGCTGCTCGACGTTTGCGATCACCATGGCTGCGTCTCAGCCCTGCGTTTTGGGAACTCGGGTAAACGCTGCTCAATGCGTTAGTTTTTGGATTTCACAGGTTGCAGCGACGAGAATACACAGATGAATTGAAGTTTCGCCTCTTCTTGCAACGTGTCGTGGAGGCCGTTCTTATCTTGTGATTCTTGAGCTGGAGCTTGCCTTAGAAATTAGGGTGAGAATAACGAAAAACGCCACATGCACCGAGTCTCCTGTGGTTTGAGGACCTTGGCTTTTGTCTCCACGCTGTTGTTCCTCAGGGCCGACTGCTGGTGTGCGGCCGTGGATCTGTGTTGTAAAGAAGGACGCGATGCTGGGATGAGATATGTGAAAACTAAGACGCGTCCTTTTTCAGTGACCACTAGTAGAATAATTCTTGACGTTTAGATATATTAAATAATGTACGATTGTCCAGTCTGTTGATAAAATATTGTTCCTATTTGAATAATGCCGACGTATTACTCGCGATTATCATAGGTTTTATTTTTGTTCTTGTTTTTAAACATAAAGATGGTCAATAAGATTTAATAAGTTGTCACAGTGTTGACTAAGACTTTTGAAGACTCCCCTTCGTCGATCGAAGCCTTTATTAATTTTAGGCTGGTAACTTTTAAAGGTGTGGACGCGCGACGGCAATAGTAGAATTCGGAACGGTATATTTCGGCACTATTTTAACCTGGTAAAGATGCGTTCTTTTCTTTTCAAGATTTTTGGTCATGTTTTTCTTTTTCCAAGTTGTGTATGTAGAACACCACATGATATCAAGTATCCTAGTTGATTCTAAGCGCTAAATTAGCGGACGAGCAGAAGTTTAACAAGGATATATAAAAGTGGTTTGACAATTACAATTTTGTTCATTTTGTATGTCTTGGGTAGGAATATTTGACACTGAAACCTGTAACTTGATCATTGTTACATATCTCTATTCATGATCCAAAATTCACGACACTATATATGTGTTTATTTTAATGAAATAAATACAGGTCTATTACGCATCACGATTAGCAAACAAATCGTAAAGCCTGCCGCATTTCCGGAAATGCACGATCGGTGTGTGCACCTGTGCTAAAAGCGGTTGACAAAGTTAAGGATAACGAGCGCGAGTAATTCAGGTGATCACAGATGATGATTAAACCTGGTTCCAGATAATGAAAAAAGAGTATGAGGTGTTTCAACTTTCATCATACAATGACAAGTCTCGAATTTGAGCATCTTCTGACAAAAAGCATAACATGTTTTGACTTGAGCCAAGTTACGGCATAACGGAGTGACAGATTTTGACTTGCAATTGTTTTCCAACGGTATTACAAGGTATGACTTCAAGTATGTCCTGTATCGTATCAAAATAGATATTTTTCAATATAGCTATAGTTATGCACCCAAAGTCAGTGCTTTAACTGCACTCAAAATTAGAGAAGTGGTTACCCACATGATTAATCGTAAGCCGCATACTCTGAGAATGTTACAAACGTATTCATGTTGTATCTGTTCTAAGTCTTAGCTTATAAAGCAAATTCAAAAATCCCACCCACCAGGGTCATATTTACAATACTAACGCAAGTTTTTGTAACGCGAGCGTTTTATCAACGTTCATCAGCTGACTCTCTTCTTGTGAACAAAAATAAAAACGTTACGCTTGTATACTGTGTATTGCAGGTGTTGAAAACATCGTTTGTCAATTAGCTTCTATTGACAAAATTATGCTTAAAATTCAATCATGGTAAACAAAAGCGCATAATATATTGCCTGTTTATGGGTCAATATACCAACAAAAGCACATAATATATTGCCTGTTTATGGGTCAATATACCAACAAAAGCGCATAATATATTGCCTGTTTATGGGTCAACCTGCCAACAAAAGCACATAATATAATGCCTGTTTATGGGTCAACATACTAACAAAAGCACATAATATAATGCCTGTGTATGGGTCAATATACCAACAAAAGCACATAATATATTGCTCGTTAATGGGTCAACATACCAACAAAAGCACATAATATATTGCCTGTTTTTGGGTCAACTGGCAAAGCAATATCCTTGAAGCAGAACAATAGCTTTGTATTGCTGCCAATCCTCCTCAAGTCGAACCAGATTGGACTCAGAATCAGTTGGGACTCAGAACCAGTTGGGACTCTGAACCAATTGGGATTCAGAACCATTTGGGATTCAGAACCATTTGGGATTCAGAACCAATTGGGACTCTGAACCAATTGGGATTCAGAACCAATTGGGACTCAGAACCAATTGGGACTCGGAACCAATTGGAACTCGGAATTCAATCACTAAATCAAAATCGTCACAAAGGCTTGAACAGTAAATCATCAGAATAATAAAATAAACGACCCTTACAATAATTGAAAACATGGGATACTTCGTTCATTTCCCTCCAATCTAAATTATAAACGTGATACATAGAAGCTACACCACCGTACAGTCAGTGATACGGACCCAATGCCAGGGATGCTACAGGGGTCTGCATTAGGCGCTCCCAGGCTCTCTTTATCCCTGAAGTTTGGTAGAATTCGAACAATCAGCCAAGCTCTATTTGTTGAGCTCGTCCTGAAATTAATGAAGATCTCACAGGCAAAATGTACATCGTCTGCTGTGCTGCGACCGATCTGGTTCAACAACGCGTGTAATTTACGCACCTACACTACCAGCTACAGTCGTCCCTCGCATAGAGTGATAGATTGATTTCAGTGAACAACCGCTCTACAGTCGTTTCCCACATAAAGTGGTATCAACTAGAGCGAGAATCAAATAACACTTCAGATATTTGTGTCAAAAGCAAATAGAGCGTCCTATAAGACACACATCGGGAGATAGAGCGGTTGTATGCTGGGACTGATCTAACACTCTACATGCGGGTGTCGATTGTACATATACTTGAACTCGGATGATTCAAGCCAGACGCGTCACCTGCCCTGCACGAACAATTTTTTCTTCCATTTTTTTGGCTCGTCCGAACATCTCTAAGCCCTCGTGCCAGGAGCAGCCATTTTTTCCCTTGTCTGACAAGAGATCACGGTAAAAACTCTTGTGTCGAGACACGTTTTCGAAGATGAATGACGGCCCGCAGTTAGACGAGGTGAGGACTAATGTTCAGACTGCACAGAGTGACGCCTGCGCCATCGACTGATAGATTAGGTGGCCGTAGGACCGCTACGGATAGTACGTGACTCGAATGGGGGCGAAACGTGCGATATCTACGAAATGAATCGGAGGTCCCATTGATATTTTGTTTTAAAATCATTCTGATGGTGTAATCAGTGCACAAGACACTAAGAAGGCAAGCTAATCGTTGCTAAAGCAAATAACCATTCTTGCGAGCGTCATTTTGAAAACTTTATCTGGAAGAATGATCGAAAATTAGCACACGAAAATCTCAGTCATGAGAAAGCTATTTAAGCGTTAGATGTTTTTATTGTACGACACAGGTGCTTGCCTAGCAGGATACCGACCGCCGCGTGGACATGGAGAAATAAGAAAATTCTAGTTTACACCCGTTTTAAAATATGCAGTAGAAAAATTCACAATACCTGATGATGCCAAAGATAGATGATTGAATCAGCATCAATGATGAACGCTAATGATGAAGAGATTTTTAAACTTTTTAGCAAGGAGAAAAATTATTTAAACCTGAGGAAAATAAATCGGCTTTCAATAACAGAATTGAAACTTAGCGAATAAGTTTGCGTAAACTTTATATTTGATTAATGGATCTATCGATAATTACACTCGGCAGACGTGATGCATCAATCAAGCTATAAACACTAAAGTAATGACTTCATTCGAAATAAGTCGACTTATGTCGTGGAAGATCGAGTGTGACAACCTATCACAGAAGCACAGACAACGCACACGAAGTTACGCATGCACTTCTCACTCTCAAGTTCTGCAGACCGTGCCAGGAACTGCCTTTGTACACTGCTCGACTCACGCAAGAGCCAGAATTTAAAAGTGTTGTTGATAACTACACTTCTTCTGAAAAGCATTTTTTGAAACTAAAAATGGCTTAATTTAATAAGCTTCGGGTGTATGGAATGATTAAGATCTAGTGCCAAATTTAGCAATTACAGTTTGAAATATCCATGGCATTTACAAGTTTGATCTTAGTATTTTATACTTAGTGCTTGATAAACTGATGGTGACCAAATCACGAAGGTCGCTTTTTCGGAATAAACAATTTTTTCTCTCTGCAGCGCGGAGACGACGCGAGTGCATTTGACAGATTGACTAACAAAGTAACAAAACCCAAACGAAGACCAGCATCAAGTAACACCACGGTCAAGTCTCACCGAGCCAAAGTTAGAGCCTAGAACCTCACTGACAAGCGAAAGAGCTTCCTGGACCTCGAAGCGTCCCGTTAAGAACTTTACAAATGTTGCTGTAATTCCTCTTTCAATCACACCATCCATCGTAATCTGTGTCTGAGCCAATACTGATCTCCGGCCTTGAAATCAGTTGCCGGCTTGCAAGATCATAACAGCAGATCTTAGGATCCAATTAATTTTTTAGCAGAGCTTAAGCTTGAACGGTGAGATCCTGGCGATCTGTCACTGTCGGCACGTTGCTGGTGCGCCTTTTGTACGTCCATTATCTGCTACACGCTCTCCGCTCGGCCATCTGCGGCATTTTGGCGTCCGTAGGTGCGGGTTTGTGCTCTCTGCCTTCACCTACTAATATTCTGCAGGCTTGTGATTACATTCACTGACTCCCCGAGACTCCCATGTTTGAAGTAGTGTTTTGATTCTGAGACATGAAAGACGAATTTTCATTCAGTTTGGAAGATTTTATACATATATATGAGTTTTTTAAAAAATTTCAACTTACCTCAAGATTAAATTCATTTCGGTGAAATAAACGCATTTTACTCTATGAAGCCATGTCCGAAAATGCTTAGTTAAAAAGTTACTAGGACGTGAAATCTAAAAAGTACGAATGTATTAAACTTGAAATTTAGTGTCTTAGTGTCTGATCGGCAGCCTACTGTGCTTTCTGGCGAAGTTAAAGCTGCGCTCGGACGTAGTTCATAATCATTTACATCATTTACGCCTCGTCAAGGATTACTGAAATTCCAGGTGTCTTCGCACGAGTTTGGCAATCATTGTGCCACCGCTTGCATGCATGCACCACAGCAGACGGACGCAATTCCGGACACTTGCTGTGAACACCTAACCTGCCTCCAATCTCTGTAGTGTTCGTTCATCATAATAAACTTATTCTGACTTTGATTTCACTTCTTCCAACCGACACGCTCTAACTTCCAAGTTTCCGTAACTTTTTAACAAATTATTTTCGAGCATGCCTCAATAGAGCAAAATGTGTTTATTTCACTTAAATGAATCTCAAGTTGAAGTTTGTTCCCAGAAATTTGGAACGCCCTGTTTCAAGTTTTACCGACAGCGAATATTTTTTGGTTAACAGGGTATTCCCGGGATTCTATTTCACGGTACATTACTTTGATTACGCAAGCATTTCATGTTCTATTAGAAGAGCAATACTGAGACTGTGAAAAAGTATATTTTGTGCGTTTCATTGAAAATGGTCCACTTTGTTACGTCATGCGCAAGTGTTGCACAGACGGCCTTGAAATCCTCTCATCTGAAGTGAACATTTCTGTTTGGATTCCTCACGCGTGCGTCATTCGTTAGTTCATCGGAGTGTTTAGAATTTGTATTTGTTTTCTAGGAATAAAAAAATTTTAGATTCAATTTTAATATCTTCTTTCCCGAAACATTTGGCAAAATACACGCGAGCGCTTATAGCACTCTATAACATGTTCATGCACACGAATGAGTTGAGCCGTGACAGCGTTCATGCCCTTTTCTCATGTCAGGATGACATTTAACTCAGAATGACTGTCCAAGTTATCGCGCTGCCCCAGGATTATGGTACGTTTTACTGTTAATTAATCCAGGATTTAAAAAAGTCCTACCTACATACAACATTGTTCATACTTTTATTTTATAATTTATGTTGAACCAGTTCAAGCTAATTGTTCACCTTAAGCAACCTAAAATAATTTGAGCATTTCATGGCTTAGGTGAGCAACTTAAAGGTAGGTTGGTGAATAGCTCAGCAGCGCAGACAGAGCTGCTTCGAGTGGCAAACATGCTGCATCATAAGCCGTCTAAAGCGTCCCTCAACAGCGGCTTCGCAGGAAGTTTTGGTCCATCTTATCAGTTTGGATTTTCTTAAGGCCGTAACAAGCAGAAAATGAGTTCCCTTCAACGGCAGGAACTGTAGAGCTGAGTTGTAATGGGCAGGAGAACTCGACGACTCATTCTAGACTCATCAACCTATTCATCTCATCGCCTCTGCAGTGACCTACCGAGTGTATATTCACAGCATCGCAAAACCTCAAAGTGCTCTTTCACTGCAGCTGATTTTTACTACAAGTGCATTTATGTTATCATACCTTGACGTAACTCGAATGTATGGAGAGTTAATACCACCTTTTATTTTCCTCTCATCACCAACTCACGCGCTCAAATGTTTCATTAAAGAAAAACTCGATGTGATATTGACTTTTGGGTTTCGTTAAGATAGTATCAAGTACCCCAGACCTATTTGCCACTTCTTCAGATCAAAATGTTTTATGGCTATCCATCATTTTCACTGAAAAATTTTGTCTATAGATCAAAATATTGAATCGAAAACCGATATTTTAAATGAGAGAAAATCTCAGAGTGTCGAATTCGACCTATGAATTGTTTTCAGGGCGGCGTCAGACAACATGTTTTAGAGTTGCGGTCATTTCCTATTACACAATACACCTGCAATTACTACCTTACCATAAGTACCACGCGGTTTACGCCCCTAAAGCCATAAAATTATATGACTCTGAACGAGCTCTGTGCAGTGACCTTAGACAGGCCCTCGTGAATACTGTGTTTTGTATCTATCGAGCAACTACATTTATTTCAAGTGAAATTTGATTTCGTGTTGCAAATACGCACTGGATTGATCAAGTTTTTGTCCTCATGTGTCTTTTAATTGTGTGAGTAGACTAGCTCGTTCATTTTCTCGGCATTTGATCATAAAATAGTTAAATTTTAATTTCTCTGTCGCTTTGTGAAGTAAAATACTATTTTGTCGTTTTACCTCGGACAATTAAGATCGAAAATAAGTTTTTCCGTTACCATAGACATTGAGGCTAAAAATCTTACCTAGAATCTTTTATTTTCTGGTTTATTATTTATGTTTTCAAAGGACATTGAAGCGAGTCCCGGCCTCTATCATACGCTGCTCTCCAGCCTTCATCACCTTTTTCTTTTTGTCCTGAGGGTTCTTTTCATCAGGGGACTCTTTTGTCACGCTCAAAATAGTTAAAAAGGAAAGATCCGCCGTCTCATGGACTGCTGCCGCACTCCAGCCGCCGCTGAGCGCACGGCCGCAGCTCGCGAGGCGATTTGGGGGCAATTTTACGCCAGGCGGCAAGCACCCGAGACCGACGTTCCCCTGGCTTTTGAGCTGCCCTGGTGATATGCAAAGAAATTAGGGCTTTTGTGCGTATTTTTGAGAGGCCTACGAATGATCCAGTGCACTTTTTGAGGGGCATATTGTCGCGAGGGGTAAACAAATACATGCCAAGCTGCTTCTGGCTCTGTTTACACACATACCCGCTGAGGCACTTCTTTGTTATTGCTCAATGTTAGGGAAGTACCATTTGAATTTCCGATTTTGCTTTACTGATTGAACTGTTATGACTCGGGTATTAAAAGGAAAAAGTTAGGGACGTAATTCTGCAAACGCATCTGTCGGTCAATAATCGTATAGAAAAAACGCCTTAAACTTTTCTGCATTTCCTAAGCCTATTGTTGAAGATCCGTGACAACGATATGTTGGGCTCTAAAAAGCATTGGTATTCATTTATTTCTCTACATGACTTATCGAATGGAGAAACGCTCCCTAAATCTAATTCGCTCCTGATCAATCTTTCAGAGCAGTAGTTAAAAAATTTCTGGACACCAGATTTATCCTTTTGAGCTGATGTTTTTGAAATGAAGCACCGAAAAAGAAGAGCAATAGATGAGGTTGTACAGTCAGGATATGCAAGCGTGCTGCTGAAGTTTTCGTGAGGAAGGAAGAAACATTCGACCAGCCGCATGATCGTTGATTTGAATGCTTTAGATCAAAAATAAACGTCTAAGACGTACAGTATCAAAAATGGCTTAACTACTCATGAATATAATACCATCTCCACCCCAGACTGTAGCTTTGGTGATTTTTTCTCGGAGCACATTATGTAGCTCCCATTCCCTAAGTTGAATCGACGATTTAAGTTATAATCAGCATTCTCATTTAACTCTTTCCTGAAAAAGAGGCTTTGGAATCTTACTCATATCTGTACAAAGAAATGCTTCATCAAGATTTGATGTGATGGGCATGTCCAATCAGAACGTTCTTCAAAGAAAATAAATGTGACATTTCTTATTTAGCAAAGACAATAAATAACAAAGCATTATTAGACCTTGCATCAGGATTTTACCTGTGGTAAGAATTTGAAATAATTCAGTTTAAATTCAGCCGGCGTAAAAAGAAATGAATCCACACCGAAGACGCAGCACATTCTGAGTCAATTTCGAGTTGCAATCTACTACATTCAGGGAACACATTCTCAATAATTTCTATAAATTCCCCTCTGACACTAGTTCGATGAACTTCCCCAACTGCTCTGCAATTCCGTCTGCAGTGTTTTCGCAAATACTTCATTCATTCTACGAGCATAGCCAAACTCTGATTCGAAGCCGTTTCAGATCGGGGAGCGCTGTACCACGCAGCCACTGAAACTGTATTACTCATTCGTAACCCCAGTCATATTTGATTATAAATTGATTTGTCAAGGCATTCATGGAGGTGGACTCAAAGCTGAGAGGCGTAGCAGTCCCTAGAAGTTGCCTGGCACCGAGGTGCCCAACATAGGCAGGTCGCAACCGCCTCAGCACCAAGTCCGCTAATTCTCATGCTAATAATTATTGTACTGTGTTCCGCTAATCAGTGCGGAGCGTGAAGAGGATAATCAGAGCAGCCTGATAAATGAGGCAAGAGATCAATTATGGGATTTGTGAACAATAGTTAATCAATTAGGGGTAGCCACAGCAATTGCGTTCTCTACTTCATTATAATGGCAAATTAAAGGGGAGCATGCCGAGCTCATTGAGAGCCATCCTGGCCTAATAATGGAAAGAGACACTGATAGTGATATATTTGGGCCGTTTCATCATGAAGATGGATGATGATGATAGTGGAGTGAATGGTATTTCCGATGCTCTGGCAGCTCAAGTTTCATGCTTAAATATGTATCTCAGATATTCTCTGTAAAGTACACGAATAAGTCTAGCTTGAAAAGTCAAATTTTTTAAGCTAATGTCGACTGCTACAATGGTCGAAGCTACCTCGTGAAGCTATGAGAATATAAAGTTTTTTATTCAAGGCTGATTTCAAGGTTGAAATCTTCTGTGTAGCGATCTGTTCATGGAAGAGCATAGAAATATAACTGCTACAACTGCAGACCTCAGGAGGATATAAAAAACTATTGGGTATCCAAGTTACGCGTTAGAACAGCGTTGAGGCATCAAAGCCGTGGGTGCAGGGAACATTGGCCGTCATAAATTGAGGTTACACGAGCCTGGAAACACGTGTTGTGGGAGTGATAGTACTCAAGAGTTATGGGTTATAACAGGTATGCGATACAACAGCCATGGAGCGTGAGTTATTGGGCACACACGCCATCCAATGCAGGGATCGTGGGATACACGCGCTTTCGATTATACGATACCAGCCATGAAAGAGGGATGCTTTGATTGAGACATGCTCTGGGTGCTGGATTTGTGCTAGATGTTGTCAGGTGTTTTGAAAATCAAGCGCAACGGAATNATGTTGTGGTATACTTTTGCTCTTTTGTAAGAATTTAGCATGTTCCACAGTTCACTATAAATTACTTACTATAATCCGAGCTACAACATTTCCATTAAAATATATTCCTGGATAATGAAAAATTTTCATGCTTCCTCTAGAGCCCTTTGCTCTTCTGTTTCCATTTCGTGTGTGTAACATCAAATACTTTTGTAAATTATTCACTACCTTGTATGAAAATGTTGCCGTCCAACTCGCTAGTGAAATAAATGTATCCAAATTTGAGTTCTAGACTTGTCTAAATTGTTCATTCTGACGACTGCAGCTCGACAGCACACTTTTACGAGCATTTTGTTATTCCCAAGTGAAAATATCTTTCCGCTCTTCAGTTACATTTATATCACATCTCCTGAAACTTCAGGCGCTCCGATACATCTTGACTGTCAACTATTGAGGTCTTTGTACCTTTAAGAAACTGATGTCAATGCGAAGAAGGAAGACGTCTTTAGCTTGTGTACAACTCGCTTCATGTAAACACACGTACTCGAAATACGACCTATTGGTTGATTTCCAGGGAATTTCATTCTTAGGATGAATAAAAGGGAAGAACCAACGTCCCAACGAACGTTGTGCTTAAAGACGAACGTTTCGGTTCACTAAACATC
>VOMN01097794.1:0-13827 GCA_014899125.1 Orchestia grillus | reverse complement strand
GCAAGGATGAAAGACCATTGTATTTGAAGGGCCTTTTACCCATAGTAATAGAACGCAGTAAGGCTGAATTTCGAGTTGTAAAGTTCATTGAACAACGCCGTAGTATGTGAATACAAACACTAATGCCTCAAGGTCGTACATCTCCCAGGCCAACAGAGCGGTGGCAGGACGGCCTACGCTGCGTACAGTCTGGGCAACGCCAAAACTGTACATGTAGGCTCAGCACCAGCTCCTTACAACGTAACACGAATGATAGTCACTACTAAAGCAGCCCTGTATGACCTCAGATCGGGATCGGTCTGAGCACTCACGCAGTCGAAGATGCACTAAAATATTTGCCTCTCGCGTATGTAAGTGTAACTTGCACTCTCACCACAACGACACGATGTGCAGTCATCAAGAACACTAATCTTGCTACGTGAATGTGCTTCTGAAATTTGGAGTGAAAGCCAAACGTGTTAAACAGTGCCTTCAGCTCCAATTAGAAAATTTCATCTGATCACAAGTTCGTTAAATGAAAATTGCTCTGAATTGAGATGACATAGGTTGACGATAGGCTAGACTATTATCACCATCATTCACACTAGCAGCTATTCAGAGTTTTCAGTTTGAAACAACCAAGTGATAGGCATAGCTGTGACCTCCGTAACTCTGCGACGCCTGGTAACAAAACCAGCAATCACAACTACGTCAGACTAACTGACGAAAAATTGCAGTAAAACGCCTGAGTAGCCTAGCAGGTGTACGAGCTTACCTGAGGAGAAGCTGCATCGCTTCCCTCCGGTAGGACAGAGCTTTGGAGTAAACCGTGGTCTGCTGCAGCTTCAAGATCAGTCCAATGCCTGAAATGTGCAAAGCTGTATGAATTCTCTTACGTCAATAATCAGAATTATTTTATCTCACCAAAAATTGAGAAAAATGGTTGGGGTTTTGAAATTCATCGATTCCTTGACCACAGATGAAGTAAACAAATTGAATACTATGCTATTAACCGATAGGTTAGAGACAGGTAAAAATAATAATTTTGAATCTGTCACACCCTCTCAGCAAATTCGTTCTTGACAGGACTGTGCACTACAAAATAAAAACTGAAGCACTTTAATAGTATTTAAAACGATACCGACTGAAAAGTTTACAAATAAACAGTTTACACAAATTTTATTGTAAGGCCACAGATGCGAAAAGACAATTAAGAAAATTTAATTGGAAAATCAGGTCTCGATCCCCCAACACATCAATGCCCGCATGCAGCCACCATTGCTTTGTGCACGCACCATCAATTGAGGAAAGCAACGGTCAAGTCTCAAGGCAGACGCACGGCGAGTGCATGGCAGGACAAATGTGAGGTGGTGCTGCTCTCGAGTTTTAAAAGTTTGAATGTAAATTTGATAACAAAGCCCCCAGGAGATGATTATTATCATTATTCCTTAACTTTCACTACCGTGTCAACAGGTGACGCAATTCAGCAAGCTTTTACATTTTGGATGCTCCTCGGGACTCTAAAAAACGATCGATCCTGAACACGAAGGCAGAGCTATTTGGTAATCTAAACAATAGGGAAAAAATAAACGTGCCTCAACTACCGTTACAGCAAACGTATCGACCTAAACCCTCCAATTTGGATGCCACTCCCGAGGAGCCCAACAGTTCAGCTTGGCCCAAAGCGGCCGCGCCTGAGGTCTCCCAGTCTCAGAAGCTGAACAAATACAATTCTAGGATCACGTGACTACATGAGGCACCACGACAGCGATTCAGTTCAGTAGACCGTATCTCAGCTCACCCACACAGAACCGGATGTATTTCTTGAAGTGTCGAACCCCCAGGTTATATTTTTCAAGGATTAATTGGACACTTCCACTGAGGAGTTATTTATTTTCCCTACCTTACGAGTTCTTACGCATAGCTCGTTTTCATGGGAAATAAACTTCCAAAATTTCAAGAGAAACGGCAAAAGCTTGTGTCTAGCATAGAGAAAACGCTTCCCTAGAGCCACGCAGCACACACCGTGGTATAGGTAGCACCTGGCGAGCAGCAGCTGGGGGCTCAGCAGCGCCGCACACGCGCTGTTGTTGCCGTCGCTGTTCCGGCTGTGGCCGGGAGTGGGTTGATGTTCCAGGGCTTGGTGGGCCTTACGCACCCACTCCAGTCCCTCGTCCACCTGAGGGAAGAATTCGACCTGAGTAAAGAATTCGACCAGAGGCAATTCAACCAGAAGAAAGAATTTGATTCGAGTTAAGAGTGAGAGAGCAATTTCCCATAACCCTGTGTGACTTTAAAAGTAGGTGCTTGCTTTAAATAAGGTGTAACCTAAATCTTACAATATTCATGTCCCAAATTTTGTGAAACGATCAATAAATCATTATTACTGAAGTTAGACGACTAACTACATATCAATGGTTTCTTCCATATAATAAGTGACAATTAGGACATACATACAAACGGCATTAACTAGACTCCGTTACCCATTACAGGCACTAGTGCAAGTTTCTCTCCACGCCCAACTTGAAGGAGCACCCGCCAGAATTATACAACACACCGCCTCTCACAGCACACCAGCCAGCAGCACGTCCTAGAGAGTCACACAGCGCTCGAGCACCGACCCTGTTGAGGCTCTGGAAGGAGACTTTAGCGGCCACGAGGCAGGTAATGGGGCTGGAGGGCTGGAGTCTGTGGGCTTCCTGCAGGACCTGCACGCCCCTCAGAGGCTGTCGCCCGCTGCACAGCGCCAGCCCGAACTGCCGCCATACGTGGCCGCATCCCCACGAAAACTTCATCGAGCGCTCGTACACCTTGGCGGGGCGGTAAAGACAATGTCTCTATGGATGTAGTTTAGGCTGGTCTAGGCCCTGTGGTGGTAAATTGTTAGTCATTTGAGCTGATCGAACGCTTGTGGTGCTCAATTGTTTGTGTTTTGAGCTGATCGAACGCTTGTGGTGTTTAATTGTTTGCGTTTTGAGATGATCTAACGTTTGCGATGGCAAATTGTAAGGAGTTCGGGATGTTCTGGCACTTTCGGTAGTACATGTTTGAGTGCTTTAATACAAGTGAGGGCCTTCGTACGGTGTCGAGATCCCCATTGCATTGTCTTCTACTTGAAAACACATCTCTCGCTGGTCGTGGAAAAAGTAATTAGTTGTAATGTTATCGCTAATACTTCATGTCCACTAATCAAACAAATGAAAAAGAAAGCAAACATTTCAGAGTTTTGATGGCACATATGTTAAGTAATACGCATTTAAACCCAAGGTTTTCAGCAGTAGACACACAGTAGTAAAATTTAACAGTGGACATTTATCAGGACATATTTTGAGCAGTACATATAAGCAGCCCACCTCGATGAGGATCTGATACTGGCGTGTGGGGGCGAGGGCGGCGGCGAGCATGTCCTGGACGGCGGTGGCGGCGCTGTTCGCGCGCTCGCGGGTCTCCGCAAACTCGGGGCTCTGGGACAGCACGGCGTCTCGCACCGCCATCGCCTCGCTGCACACACACCAACCACGTCGCAGGTTAAGATTTGGAAACATCCACTGGGTTTGAAATTTATTACCCAAGCTTTCGCACGCTTGCGTTTTCAAGGGAAGAAACAACGAAAATTTTGGACCTATGACACCACGTCTTGTAAAAGATAGCTAGTCAGAAGTTGTTTACTTCTTTCAGGTGACCAAGCCTTGCTGCCCGCATGCGCACCAATTAGGTCTTGTGTACAGGGGACTTCAGAATAACTGGTCGAAAGCCGATAATATTTCAGGTATCTAGTTTACAGAGGTGGAACTCAGACTACTTCCACAGACATGTGGGTAATTTTCATTTCGTAACATTGATACCTCAATTGTTTTATAAATTTTACAATAATTTCCTTGTGTCTCCCGGTACAATGCAACCACAAACGCTAGTGTGAGCATTGTTATCTGATCATACGTTCCAAGCACAATGTAGCTAAGTGACTACAGCCAACGATTGAAATATTTATAGATACGTGTAACATCGGTCCCGACCTGCATAGCATTGCGTAGCCTATACAGCAAGCTCCTGAATCCATCCGTTTGCCTAAGCGTGCATTATGACAGGAACGCTCGAGGTAAGCTCATTCGAGCTGCTGAGTTCATGTCAGTACAGAGTGGGGGCCAGACCCCGTATTGATTAGTGAAATATTGCATTGCACGGAAAGGTCGCGCCGACTTCGAGTAGTTAATCTTTCGACTTAATTTAGAACGTAATTGAATGCGGTAAATAGGATTTGACTACACCTTCATTTAGAGTACAATTCAAGCTATCTTTTCGAGGAAGGAAGTTTGAGGTCCTATAATATGTGTTAATTCTGTAACACTTAATAGAAGATAAAAAAATCACTATGTCATTTTTCGACGCTTAAGGCTATCTATTTACATTAAAAAAAATGCCTCAAAAATAACCAAAGAAAAATGCACAGTTTACGGCGATGATCCTTTATCCGAAAGAACTGCACGGAAGTGGTCCGCGAGGTTCCGGGCTGGAGATGGTAGCTTTCTTGATAAAGAGCGATCAGGCAGACCATCCTCTACAGATGATGATCAGATGAAGTAATTAATCGAGAATAGGCCACATTGCATAACCCGAGAAGTGGCAGAAAGCCTCAACCTATCAAAATCCGCCGTCCATGAGCACTTGGTAAAGCTTGGGTTTGAAAAATGGCCCCGATGTTTTTGGGTGCCACAGGACTTGAGTGAGATGAACTTTTTGGATCACATTTCGATCCGGGATTTGCTTTACAAAAAGAATAAAAACGTGTTTTTTAAAGCAAATTGAGACAGGAGATGAGAAATGCTTTTTTACCTAAATGTTCAGAGAAAACGAACCTAGAGTAAGTGACATGAGCTTCCCTTAGCCACCCCAAAAGTGGCTCTTCACCCTTGGAAAGCTTTGCTTTGTGTCTGGTGGGACTGGGAAGAGACTCTGTACTATGAGGTTCTCCCAAGTCCCCAGACAATTAATTCTGAGAAATACTGCTCACAACTGGACGAGTAAAAAGCATTAATTCAAAAAAAGCGTCCAGAATTGGCCAAGAGTAAAGGTGTTGTTTTCCATCAGGATAATGCAGGACTACACGTTTCGTTGGAAACCAGACAAAAATTACTGCAGCTTGGCTGGGATGAGTTATCTCACCCTTCATACTCACTAGATATTGCTCCTTCGAAATTCCACTTATTTACATGGTTAATGTCCCTGTGTTTTAATAGTCTGTCTTGATGACAAAAATTTCAATTCCTAGGATGGCTTAAAAGGATACCTTGATGAATCCTTTGCCATGAAACCACCGCGATTTTGAGAAGAAGGTATTTTCAAGTAAATGGAAGATGGAGACGCATTGTGCAACAAAATGGTTCATATTTGGTTGATTAAAAATATAATGGCTCATATTTATTGACCTTTGTCTTTCTTTTAAAAATCGGCACGAACTTTCTCGACAACGCAATATTTGTGTTTCGAGGTTACGCTTCCGCGCGATGGCGATGCCAAAGTTCAACTTTAACGACTCATAAAATTCTGCTATACGTGACGACCCGTAATGGATAGATATTACGTAATACGTTTTCATATTGTCATATAAAGGGTGGCACAAAAAATAAAACGGGAACTTTTGAAAAACTCAATAAAAATAGCATAAATAAAACAACTTTTTCATTGACAGGAATTGAACCACAACAACTCGCCTTTTGAGAGAAGGTAATCCGAATAACCGATATTTAAAAATTACGTCGTGTAGATGGCGTCCTCCTCTACGTATCCCCGGTTTAGCCCAAGATCATCAGACTTGTCCGTCTGCAGTTTTGCTTGTGGGGCAACCTTAAGAGTCAAGTCTACACGACCAGGCCAAGAACACTGGGTGGATTAAACCAAGAATTCAAGACAAAATTCGTGGTATCTCAGCTGTGATGTGGCAGCACTCAACGAGAAACTTCAGCAGCAGATTGGAAGAATGCATACGTTGAGGACGCCGTCTAGACGACGTAACTTTCAAACACTGATAATTTGGGTTACTGTTTCTTGAAAGGTAAATTGTAGTGGTTTAATTGCTGTGAATAAAATTTGTTGTATGATTTTTTTTCCATTTTTATCGTTTCTTTCCCAATAAAAATTGTTTTGTTTTCTAAAGTTCTCATTTTCCGGGATCATCCTGTGTAGGCTACCGAGAAATGCAGCATAATGGGGACACGTAAAATTTTAGATAATGAAAGCCAACACATACTCCGAAAGTTAAAAAATACTTGTAGAAAGAAACTTAAATTAAAGGGGCAAAAAAATTGTCTAACAGACGTATTTTTTTCTAACTTTTAAATTTGACTTTTGCCTGCCTGAATTTAAAATTGACCTTTAGAGGCACTTTTCATATTACAAATGAGCTATCATTATCTCAAAAGAAACCTAGCAACTTACTTGGACTCACAAGCACAGTCTCTTCTGAGTCCAGTTCATCATTTACCCTATCTTATTTGATTGACGTACTGCTTCAAGTCTAAATTACTTGTGATAAATAAACACTCTCTGGCACTCCGACCTGATGAGGAGCAGCAGGATGATCTCCTCACTCCGTGTGGAGGGCACGAAGAGGTTCAGGCCCCCGTAGCGGCGGGGCTTCCACAAGCCCTCGTGGCTCTTCCCTGACCTCTCCTTGTCTGCAAGAGAAAATGACTTAGTTTTCAATTACACGTTATTTTGCATGTTTTCTAACCCGCAAAGTGTCATACATACTAAACGATTTGAAAAATTCACATATGGAGTGTTTTTGCCCATCCAAAAATGAACCGTATACAACTAGGTTGAAATGTTCAGTTAAAAATTGCGCCTGGCATCGCAGGTGCTAGCAGTGAGGCCCGCGACAGGGCAGATGGCCGCAACAATTCAAGGGTAGACTGAGCTTTCCCTCAGCACGCCAGTCAAGATACACGCGACCTCCGTCGTTTAACGAGATTCGTAAGGCAAGAGGATGAGCAGAGCAGCACCGCCAGGCTCGCATCTTACGGCAGGTTGGAGCAGGACCTCAGCGAAGGCTTACATGTGTCGGGGCGGCCTTGGCGGCGCAGGTTATGCCTGGCCCAAATGGGACACTTCTGCGCCGTCGTAACGAAGTTTTGAGCTAGCGATCACCTCGAATGCGGGGTGGTCACCATAATTTCAATTAATCTAAATTTTAACCATGGGCGTAACATTCATTATTGGAATTATTCTTCACCGTAACAGGAATATATTCGAAAAATGATCCCATAAGTTCACAGAGATTACAACCAACAGTAACCTGCAGGTCTCGATTGACTAGCAGCCCTCTCTCTTCCCCCATTTGCTGGCCATAAGAACGTGACGCCGCTAGCTTAGGAAAAGTAAGCGCCATGTAAACATTCTGCCATCAATTTTGCCCAGGGCAGTAGTATCAGAATTCCCCAGGATATTAACTTATCGGTGACATTAACCTGCTGCCAGTGGTCACTGTCGACATATGTGGACACCGTGATTGTTGCATTTACATGGTTACTGTCCGCATGCGTGGAAGGCGTGGTTGTTGCATTTACATGGCTACTGTCCACACGCGTGGAGGCCGTGGTTGTTGCATTTACATGGTTACTGTCGACACATGTGGACGCCGTGGTTGTTGCATTTACATGGTTACTGTCGACATGCGTGGAGGCCGTGGCTGTAGTGACCGTTAACAGGTTCAGGACACGTACGCGGATTACCAGGTGTCCAAGACATGGTGTGTGCGCTCACCATGCAGCACTGGAGGCACGTATGAGGCTGTGCTGACGGCCCTCATCAGCAGTTCCGCCAGCTGCGTGCACACTGTCAGTCGCATCTGCTGACTCCCGCTGCACTCTGTTGCTGACAGCAGCGACCTGCTCAGATGCCAGCAGCGTCAGCAGAATACTCAAGGGACACAAGTGGCGTGAAGTGCGGGAGTACAAAGTTTTCTGCAGGGAATATTGACCGTAAGAATTATTTGGGCAGCAGACAATACTCGTATACCCAAATGAGGATATCTCTGCTTGGATAAGAAAAATTTAGGAAGAAATATGGAAGATTTGCAGGGTTACGGGGTCGGAGTCAGAAGGAGTCGGAGGTTTTGACAGGAGTAGGAGTCGGACTCATAAGAATGTAAGGAGTAGGAGTCAGAGCCGGATTTTTTGTCCAACTCAGACTCCCGAAATTTTATCGAATTATTTTTTTAACATGTTTTGTCTATTTATTATTATCGGCTACACAAGCAAAGAATCAAGGGCTTATTTTTGACTAATTATTACTCTTCACCCTTTGACATTTTGAAGCAACTATGTACGGTGAACCGAAATTAATTTACCCTTGATGTCTTTATTCACTTTTAGTCCATGAAGCATAGCTAACATCTCACAAGATAAATAACTATGTAGTACATACTAGCAGTAATCAGAAGTAGCAATGTAAATTAATTATGCAGAATTATATTTAATATTAGTTTACGGATTTTCTTCATTTGAGTCAATTTATATTCTCTACTTATTCAAACCATTTAGCAATAATTATATGTCATCAAAGTTTAAAAAAAAAATTAATTAGGTAAACTACAATTCATAATAGCTTAGAGTCTGCACTCATACACCATAAATAACTTTTAAATTCATAAATTTAATAGCTCTCGCATCAAAATATTAACAATGCTTCAGAGGAAAAAATTTGTAGGTCTACTTTATAGGCTATAGACCAATATTAAAAAATGAGTATATAAATATTGTCAAGCAAATAGTGCATAACAATTTGCATGTTAAAAGCTCCATTCAATAATAGAAGTTAGTTAGAAAGGAAATAAATTGAGTAGCCTGAATATAAATTCCTAGAAAATAAAAATGTTTCATTAGGAATTTATATTCATAATAAGTAAACTTCAATCATAAAAGATTACAAAGGATAATACATGAATTGTAACTTGTAATTAAGAAGTCGGAGTCGGATATTTTGGAATCGTATGAGTTGGAGTCGGACCTTATACCTTGGCACTCCCCAACCCTGTACATTAGAATCCTAAAGGCTAAGAATTAAAAAAAAAAACTACCGAGAATTAATAAATGCCAAAGACAACACAAAATTCTCAAGGACTCATGAGCTCAAAATTTTTTTTAAACCAATATCGAAATAGAAATATCACATAAATCCTACACAAAATACTGCAAATAAATTCCTGTTCAAAATTGAACCAAATGAGAACTAGTATGATAAGCTTTCAGTAACCTAATCCCAGAAAATTGAACATATTTTCTCCCCGCTTAAGGTGGAAATATTATTCTTATGACAGTCGTCACGGCGATAACCGTGAAGCACCCACATCTCTCCAAGTCTCTCTGACTTGATGAAAAACTAGCTTTATACTAAGCATTTCCGTTCCTATGCCTATGGCAACTCTTGAAAGTGAACAACACCGTGTCAACTTTTGCATCGCTGGAGTTGACTGAGGCACCACCCCTCAGCCTCGAGCGCCGGCCCAGGCTGGCTGCGAGCTTCTTTTCCGTTTAAGATTACAAGACAACACGAAGATCACTTTTCGGTGAGCCAGGAGGAAAATGCAGCGTGACGGCTATCATAAAATAAAATTTACACCATAAAATGGAGGATAATACGTTCATTTTATGACACTGCATTACGATCTTTTTAAAATTTGTATTATCGTTATAGGAAGCGGATTCGAGCGGTGGCTCTAACGCGTCCAGCGCCACACCATATGACCCAGAAATCTCATATAGGCCCATTCTGAGGAACAAACCTCTGGCAAACGACCAAAAGATTGTAGGTGATGTTAGCCGGCTCAAGCCTATGGATCTTGGGCCCATGATGCAGCCAACCATCTGATCCTCTATGTTCAAAGAATGAAGACAGAGACCGTTGATAGACTAGCCCTGCCCGGTTGCAGCTGAACAAATCAACGGCAGGGCCTTACTCAATCGAATAATAACGAAGCGGTTGGTGGCCTGACTATGCTTAGACCGGTCCTAGTAGGTCTTAAGGGTGAGCACCGGGTGGAAATAGGGGGCTTGCCGGTTGTAGGCCGGCGAATGATTCTTTTGGCGAAGCACGGTTCAGACACTGCTGTTAGCGCCTAAAAGTAGGAATAATCGGGATGGTTCCTCGGTTTCAGCGGAAAGTAATCGCGGAGATAGCTAAATTTGAAATTTTGATCACTGTCGCCAGAATCATTGAAAAATGGTTTCCTTCAGTAAGAGTATCATTTTACAAAAGCTTGACCGGAAGTGAGGAGAGGCCAGAAGATAGAGCCCAGGTCCTAAGCCAGTCTCGACTGCAAAGCGGCTCTAGCGATCTTCGTGCAATTTGGTCTTGACCAATGCATTGATAGTTAATGCAATCACTCGGACACCCAACTCAAGGTTTAATGGCTGTTGAAGCGTTGCACGGCAAGATAGTAGCGTGGACAGCCTCAGTCATTACTATGAAAGAAAGTTAGGAATTACGACTGCAATGTCTTTCTGACGCATTGGAACTAGCAGCTCTGAGAACTCTGGAGAATATTTCAGTCTGAGAAAATACTAGATAAATGTAATACGGTTCATAGATCAGAGTTGAATCACCGGAAAATGTCCCGTCATTTGTAGACTGGACTAATCGAAGCTCGATGGGTAAGAGTAAAATAGTCTTCAGGCCAGGTATACGACAAAAATAAAATACAGCGCAACATCATATAATGTGCCAGAATAAAAATACGGTATCCCATTAGTTGACTGAAGAAAGTGAACTCCTGGGTGACCGGCATCACAATACACGTATGACGCATACGTAGATTACATTATCGTAAGACTTAATCTTCCAATAAGACTAGCGCAAACGACGATTTTTTCCCTTCTTTGAGGGGGAGAGGAGAACATATATCGAACATAAGCAACTGGAAACGGTGGATCCTGCGCACGTCCAAGGGCAGTACAAACCATAACAAGCGTGACTACCCGAGCGATAGTCGTAACTTCGGCCGGTCAGTGGGGCCTAACCCTACGGTCTACCCAAGGCAATCAACTAGGAGCCTTCCTAGAACCTGCAAGCAGGGCCAAGGAACGCCATCATGGCGGTAGAAATATGCCTTAAGTCTCGAAAATACTCCAAGGATAAGGCAAGCTCAACACACTAAAACTCGCGGGGCCAAAACACACCAGTTCTTGTTTAGAGTACTGAGCCCTAGACGAAGTAAAACACCGGCACACCCAGTGGCACTTGACCGAATACACAGTAACCATATATTCAGTATAAAACGGTAAGTCACATAGAGGCCGGCAATTAAAGCCGGCATGTCAACGAGAGAGCAGCACAGCAAGACGTCTTCCTGGAGCGACGCGCTGACTATGAATGCAGCCTTCAGCCAGCCTGAGTCGGCGCTCGAGGCTGAGGGGCTGCTTAACTCGACACTTGGTCGCGCCCTTTCAGGAATAACCATAGGCTTAGGAACGGAAATTTTAAAGATAAAACTATTTTTTTTTCATAAGGTCAGCGTAGTTTTGGGGGATGTACGGCGCTTCGCGCTCAAGGCCATGAAGCTTGATGGCTGCATGTCATAAAAAGTCCATTTAGCTCATGAATTTCATGTCAAATTATTTCATCTATAAATAGGTAATTCACAATAATATTAGTACAAAACAGCTTCATCTATTTCCCAACAGCTAATGCATAATTGTTATACCATCTAATGGGTGGTAGCTATCCAAACAACATTTCTTCATCAGAAATGCATTACATACATGAATTGGAAGCTGTGAATACTGTAGTTGTCTCACCACTCACGATATGTTAATAATTGCTTACAACAGATTTCATTTTTATCATCAGCACCTGTAGAACAATTTATATCACAGGTATCAGTCAATGAAAATGAGCAGGCTTTAGATAGAAACATCCTGCAAACAGCTGGTGCCTGTGCCTGTCAACAGCTCATAGTAGTACACATGAGGGTACCTGTGCCTGTCAACAGCTCATAGTAGTACACATGAGGGCACCTGTGCCTGTCAACAGCTCATAGCAGTACATATGAGGGTACCTGTGCCTGTCAACAGCTCACAGCAGTACACATGAGGGTACCTGTGCCTGTCAACAGCCGCCTGGACGTCGCCAGCCTTCAGATGGAGGGTTGTGGCGCGGGTCAAGGCTGTCTCCAAAATGACGCCCATCTTGCTTTTGTTGTCCGGGGCGTCGCCAGCGGGAGGCAGCGGCGAGTTCGAGCCCCCTGAAAGAGACCAAGTTTTAAACATAACCAGCGTGGACCATAGTACTCAGTGAATGTAGGAGCACATTTACTTGAACAACATTGGATCATGAGCAGAGTTAAATTTAAATGCATTTAGTTTTCGTTTAGTTCTGCCTTTGTGATTAACACTTCATCACTATTTAATTCCGTCATTCAAAATGAGAAATTCTAACCATCATATTCCAAGCATAAAAAACTACTGGAAAATAGAGAATTGCAGAGAAATGTGCCTAGGTTTGAAAATGAGTTCATAAATAGCCATTGATTATAATGGAAATATGAAACTCTAGTGGGTGAATTAATAGGCATATTATAAGTCCGGCCCCAGGAAACCTCATGTAAAACATTATTAGCATTAGTAGAAGAGCGGAGTGAAGGTCAAGATGCAGAAGAGGATGTAGCAGACACTTACCAGTATTAGTAGAAGCGCTGAGCGAAGGAAGAGAGGCGTAGCAGACACTTACCAGTATTAGTAGAAGCACTGGGCGAAGAAAGAGAGGCGTAGCAGACACTTACCAGTATTAGTAGAAGCACTGAGCGAAGGCAGAGAGGCGGTCGAGGGCGTAGAGGAGATCTTGTCCTGCTCCTGGAGAAAGAGGAGGGTGAGGTCGGAGGCCTGCTCGAAGCAGCGCACCATGCGGGCGTGCTTGTCCGCCTTCTTGTAGCGGCTGGTGCGATTCAGCGTGGTTTGTTCCATGCACAAACCTGCAGCAAATGGGCCATAGCCGCACATTAACGGTCCAGGTGGTACCACCCAACTAACTTGAGGTGTACAAGAAATACTCCAGAAATATACACGAGTACCACAAAATTGCAGTGCTACAGCAGAATAGCGTCAGTTATCCGTCAAAAGAAACTACAGCTTAGATAAACATTTTACAAAAAGAAATTTTATTAGTTTCCATGAAATAAGTTTTTAAGATGGACTATGACCACAAGTGCAAGGAAAGTTGGTTACAAGTTTACCATATTTATTGATAAAATTATCATCATTATTATTGTGCTAAAAAAGAAAAATGAATGTTTTGACCATAAAGGCCATTTTCAATATTCGGAACAAACTACAAAAACTATAATGCAAAGAAACTGTCACATCAAATAAATTAAAATTAAGCCAATTGTGATGAGAAAGCAGACTGTATCATTTAAAATGGGTTTTCTGATGAAATATACAAAGATTTTAAAATATATAAACTAATTAGTGCCCGATGTGGAATATAATTTTCAAAATTTTTGAAGCAGACAGGTAGATCCACACTTCTATGCATAAGTAGAAACAGCAAAGTAGGGAGGAGTTAAAAGAGGATGGTTGAAGTGAAAACTCTTTCCAGAACGCTCAGCCACATGTATACATGGAGCTCTAGTGTAGCCCTCGTATTCCTTCACATATCGTGTGCAACAATGTTTATACATGACAGACGAAAGCATACCTTTAGGAAGTTAATATTTAAAGGTATTACTATTTAATTTCACCGCAACATCAGAGGATCACTAAACACGCATCTGATCAATCATAATTTCGTACTCTATTAAACCGAAATACTTAGACCAAAAAACTTTCAAAATCGATTGGTGTACTGTATAAAGTA
>VOMN01097791.1:0-10044 GCA_014899125.1 Orchestia grillus | reverse complement strand
AGGAAAGCGATCATAGATAGAAATAATGAGACTATGGCAGAGCTAAGTAAGGATTTTGACGAGTTTAAATTCTCAATTTTCTAGAAGTTGGTTCCTAAGAAATACGCATACTAAAGGAAAGAGGTTGTGACGAACAATCTTATTTAATACTTCCGAGAAAAAGTAGGAATTGACATTTCCAATCAAAACTTTCGACCCTGCTACTAGGCTAAAATAGAAGAAGAGTAGGACCAGGACCAAAAACAATAGTTAACATAAATCAACCCGAACCAGTAAAAAATTAATACAAAGCATATAATAGTACATGGAGTAGACCTTCTTCCGCACAGAAAGGTCTAATCGATATTCAAAGGCAAGTAAAACCATGAGCTTATAATAAAATGGATAAACCCCTCTAATGTCTCTATAAAATTTAATGAAAAGGAAGATGTATAAGAGCTACTATAAATAATGAAATAGTTCAGCAAAAACAATATTATGGCCATCGACAAGGAGGGTGAGCAGGAACTGTCATGTAGAAGATGGATTCCACTTAAGCCTTATCACATGTTCACCTTTGAAAGGAAATGGTCTTTTAGGTATGCCTTATAGAGTTAGACCCATTTTGAGATAGAGAAATGTGATCTGTATNTCTTTTTTTAAGAAGCAGAGAGGATAGAGACGAATATGATAAAGGTCTATAAACGTTTTTAGGATAGATAGATCCGAGAAACAGACGCCGAAGAGGAGCAAGAAGCAACTCCAGGAAAGGTTCAGAGTTCAGCTGCGGGCGAAATTAAAGAGTAAGGTCAAGAGATACAAACAAATTTGAAAGAGATGGAGGTAGAAATCGTGTACCTTTTCCTTCTCGATAGTAAAGAGAGGGTGGGTTCACTGAAAGAAGAGGTCGGAGAAATAGAGATGAATGGGCAGATTCAGGCTCAAGGACTAACAGACGCCGGTTTGACGACAGAAATGAAGGAGATGGTAGACGATCTGAAAGAGTATTCAATCGATTTGATGATCGCAGAAATCAGGATAGAGACAGAGGTGGAACAGATAGAAATAATCGTTTCGATAGACGAAAAGGTGACTAGAACAATAGAAAAGGTCTCAACCACAAAAACAAAAGCCCCTTGAACAGCAGCATGGTATCAGAGGACAACAATAAAAATTTTTAATCTTTCGATATCAACGACATTTCAATCGCCTACCAAAAACCAATTAGAAACTTAATGGACAGTGATGCATGCTCTAATAGTTCGATAGCAATCAAGGATCGTCAGGCGATGCTTAGTTAAGACTTTAAAGAGATAGAGGCAAATAATTTAAGCTTTATAATGGAAAACAGGAATGCCCAGCTAAACATACTTAATGATGAGTCAAATTTATCAGCTCACAAAAACACCAAACTGGACTTAAGCTTCCAATTGGATCGAGAAAAGAAACCCAGGGTTCTCGATCTGAGTGCGAGCAATGATACATCTTCAATAGAGTTACATCAAAACAATGTTCCTGCGTTGAATCTAAGCAATCTTAGCGGCGGTATGGCAGAATCAAATTAAATTTCGTTTTTCAAAGACAAGTCATAAAGAGAAAGAAAAGGTAGAAGTAACAGACATCTCAACTTTATCAGAGAAGACAAACCTGAGTAAATTAGTTACTGCAATTAAAGGTAGGAAAACAGTCAGCAGCAGATGCAACGAGAACGAGAAATCCCTAACTTCAAAGGTTATGTTCGTCAGATTAATCATCAAGATGGTCGAGAACGAAATGATAGGAGTGAAAGAGATGGTAGAGGCAATGAGGAAAGAGGTGGCAAACCAAATCAAGGGTATAAGGATTGGAGTCAGGTTCCTGAGAACCTTGATCCCCTTATAGATTCCAGCGATATTGACTATTGATTTGGAGCAGAAAAATTAAAGGAAAAAAAGAAGTATGCGTTTGCTTATAAAGCAGGACGAAAAAAGTATTATTTATGTATGTTGTTTACGTGACTTTAGATCTGCATGTTTACTTGTGATAAACGATTAAAATAATTTATGAACTTTTAATAAATGTCAAAGACGACTGACACTAGCAAAAAAGATTATGTATCTGTTGCCGATAACTAACCCAATCCAACAAAGAAATCAATCATTTTTCTTATTTCTCGTGTTTTTGAAACTCTTTATCACATTAGCTTTGGTTTAGAGGCTTCTAGTTTTTTTATTACTGTTGATGCTGAATAGGCTGCTAATTATAGAACCGATAATGGGCTGGGGTTGATGAGGTAGATAGCGATTGAGATGGATGCTCTTCCTTTTTTTAATGTTGTTTAAGTGGTTCAGGTGGAGGTGGGACAAATGGGATTCGTCGAGATGCGAACGAATAGGATGGTTTAGAGGAAGAAGCTGTGAAATTAGGGGCTTGGCGACCATCGAAAGAGGCTTTGTCATTTGTAGCTCTTGGATCTTTTTATTCAGAAAAATAGCTATTTTATCTTGTATTGTTATTGTTTATGCTAGCAGTACCTGCTGCTGTTGTTTAGGCTAGTGTTGGTGGTGTCTATCTCTAATGGGAAGGTAACTCAACAAACATCTCTTTTTGCTCCTCTTATTTCATTTCCTGCTTCATTTCTTCTTACTACTATTTTGTCTCGATCTCTTTCTATTACTAATGTTCTTCGACTTACATTCCATTTCCTTAGTATCCACCTCTAAGCCTTCTTAGCTCCTGCTGATACATTCTTTGCAGTCTTTGCAACTTGTCGATTTTTTCCATTCTCTCAAACAAAAGCTGTCTTTCTTGGATTATCTTGTTACGTTAGTCCTGTAGTCTTTCATATTCGTGCACCATCATTGTTCGTTGTCCTTACAGCTATGATCGTTATTGACCTTATTCTGTTTGTGTTTGCAACCCTTATGATTGTTCAATTTGTCCTTGCTCTTAATGCCTATGAACACCCTCTCCTTCCTGTTCATTATACTGCTGCTCATGCTACTCTAACCTGTGAACCATATGAAGTCTTTACTGCTCCAGCCTTTCCTTTTATTGGATAAGTCTGATATTCTGCTAGCGTTAGTGCTATATCTGGCGCTTTTGCTCCTAAAGCTTTTCCTTTTCCATGATGAGCTTTTCCCGCTCTCTGTATAGCTCTTCCCGCTGCCTCTCAGTGTTACTGATACTTTAGTAATTAAAGCCGGCTTGTTCCATCTCTGATTTTATGTCATTGCAGATTCTTAAAGACTGTTTTGATTAGTCCTCCTAAAGCCACCTGCATACAACATAGAATAGTTTTTGCATTTTTTGTGCTGTGATTGTGGGATGGAGATTGAGAGCAGATTATTTGAAAATTATTTGATAAAAAAGTTAATATGTCAAGCTGATTTTTAGTTTTT
Source organism: Orchestia grillus (assembly GCA_014899125.1). Taxonomy (NCBI): domain Eukaryota; kingdom Metazoa; phylum Arthropoda; class Malacostraca; order Amphipoda; family Talitridae; genus Orchestia; species Orchestia grillus. The sequence continues at coordinate 6,685 of VOMN01097791.1, read as the reverse complement.
AGAAAGAAATATTAAAATATGGTTTTAGATAAATAAGTATAATTTTTTTATCATTTCTTTTTCTAATGAAAAACATTTCATTCCAAAAATAATCAATTTTTACAAACAAACAAATCTATCAAACAAACAAATCTTTCAATTCATTATTATTCAACCAATAATCATATCTGATGATACTGAGGAAAGAACGTACAATACTCAGGTCTAAAACCACCAACCAAAAATTCTTCAGTCTATTCATTTTGTTGTTTGGGTTGCGATTTCGTTTGTGTTTGATAATATTTATCACTTTGGGGTTGGGGGTACTGATGTTGTTGTTGATGATGCGAATTGCCACTTCGATGATATGGATAGCCATAATGCCCATCAACTGCTGATGTTGTTGATGGCAAAATAGTTGTTGATGAGGTGCCATATTTATTGTTACTTTTATAACTTTGACCATTGTTATAGCTTTGATAGTTTAGGCTTTTGTTTTGATTTTGCCCATTTTTGATACTCTTCATATCGTTTCTTTGGTCTCCTTTAACCCCTACCATAACAGGCTGGCTTAGATAATAATGTATGCACCTTTCCTTTTACATCAAAACCTAGTTTAATTTCTCAATCTGCTTATACGCCATGTCTAGCTCAATCTTCTGTCCTGATGTTAATGACTTACTTTTCTGGTATTAACTCTTCTCTACTACTAACAGCTCATAGGCGTTCTTTAGCTATTAATGCTGTTTTGACAGTTACTCATCCTTGTATTTGAGCTATTTGCACATTTTAAGATTACCGTTAACCTCTGCCAAGGCTTACGACAGTTATAATTTCAGGTTGTAGTTTTAGCGAGAGAGTTTGTCGACTTATGCCTGGAGTTTGCAGGTTTAGTCGGACTGCTTCTACAATGCTTAAGTTGTTCTGTTGCGTTGGGTTTTGTTTTAAGTTTGTATGTGCTGATATGCTGCTAGTTTTTGTAAAAGGACTTATCGCTCTGCATTTGTAGCATTTCTCACAGTGGAGAGCTCTTATTGGCAGTACCGTTCCAATGCCTACCTTTCGGCAGCTATTCTTTCTTTCTATTTAGCTAATTAAGCAACCTAACNGTTTATAATCATGTAGCTGGCTGCGTGAGATAATGACTTTTTACAGAGTTTGTTCTGCATTCTATTTAATCTGCTGCTACAGATTACTTATTTTAATTTCCTGCTTCTTGAGCTTTGCACTCAAAATCAGGTTCTCGTCCTACAACTGATTGATACTGCGCCTGTACTCATTTTCTACTCTTTTCATCTCTCGTTTCTTGTCCTATATCTTGCCTTTTTATAGTTCAATCTGTTCATTCATTTCGCTCATCTATTTCTTGAAGCTTTCAATGCCTTTTCGATAGCGTTCGTTTATCTCTTCATTCAGGCTCTATAAATTTCGGTTGTCTTATGTAAGGTTGGAGGCTTGCTTTTTCAAGTTTTGTAGTTACTACTGCAAGTTTGCTAGAGATTNACGGTTTGGTATCGTTAGCATTATTCTTGTAAAGAAGAGAGTTTGGGGTCAGTGATAGGACCAGGCTAGTTTTAGGCTGATTACTATTTACCATTTTCCCTGTTGCGATGCTCGCTTAGCTCTTTGTTAAGCAATTCTAAATGAGAGTTTAAAGACTTATTCTAAAGTTTTAGCAGTTAAATTTAATCCTTGAGTTCGGAGACTGGCCTTTGAGATGACTATGCTGCAGATTTATTAACAGCTTAGTTCGAATTCTTTGCTGAAGAATTGTTAGATTTTGTTTAAGCCATAGCATTGTTTCCTTATTGTACTACATCAGGTTCTTTTATATTTTTGTTCGCCTTATTTTCTTCTTCATTTTATCTCTCTTGATCATCTTGATTCTTATCATCTCCCAAACCTTCAATGACCAGTTATTAAATATAATCTTCTGTTAGAGCTCCTCTTTTATTTTAATCATCAGACCTTTGAGAAGTTAGCTTTTATCTTTATTAGTTTCCTTGCTGAGTAGAGCGGTAAATTTATGCTTAAAGTCCTCTTATTCGATCTTAATACTCGTCTCTTAACTCTGCTTAGAGATTGTTGAACTTTGAAATCTTGTTTTGCAGGTAGACAATTTTATCTTATAAAACTTTATTTGCACTCTCGCTTGATTTTTATTCCTAAGCCTTTCTGTCATCACTGTTTTTGTTGGAATTACTATCTTAGCTTTTCGGAGCTGCTTTCAGCCTGTCAATCTACTCTGCCAATTTCGAATTATTGTATTATAATTTCTTGTTCTTCTGCTCCAGCTAATTTGCCAAAACTTAAAACTTTTCCAATTCTTATCGATTCTCTGACAACTCTTTCAGCATCAGAATCTTCTAATTTTAGAGATTTTCAAACTACTCTGTAGAATTATTGTTTGTTTTAGCCCTAGCCATCGCCCTTTAAAGGAGACTGGCATTTTACTTTTTTAGGCATTGTATGATGTTTTATTGCTCTTCGTCTTTGAACCTTATGTCAATCATCTTATTGCTTAGTTCTCCCGTTGTAATCTGAAGTTATGAAATCTGTCGTGTGATGCTTATAATTTCTTTGTTGGCCTATTCAAGCTTGTATTCAGCTTGCGAGCAATTTCTACTTAGCTATTTCTTCTATCTTTCAAGCTCCTGCTTAGAAGTAATAAGCTCAGTGATTTGTTCTTCTATATTAGTGCATTCTGACCTAAGTGAATGATTCTAAGCTTTCAAGGCAGAAAGTTCCCGAGAAGTTTTTTGTATTTCCATAGACTGCTTGCTCATGAGTTACTTATATTACTCAACCGTTGTCTTATATTATTCAATCAGCCTCTGAGATGACTAATCCATATCAGCACTTGCCATTGGCCTTTCTTATTTAGTGTTTTTTTTATCAGAATATTGACTTGCACTGCTAATGAGGCTTTAACGATGATTTTATCTATTTTTCAAGTCTAACAGCTATCTTTCTAAAGCTCTATTCTTCTGCTTCTACTTAGACAGCTATATCTCAGTAAGATCTGCAGTAACTTCTTTGTTCTTCAGCTTTTCACTGAGTGTTTATATGGTTTTGTTCTTATCAGCGATAAGTTCGCTTTTGTGAATTTCATTTTATTAAATTCTTTTGTCTTTCTGTTACAGTTTTGTCCTGATGCTAAGTTTTTCACTCTAAAGTTCCTTCTTTAAATCTCGGTTTTTTTGTTCCAGGCTTTTAATTTATTAAAGCAAATGTTCATTCGAACTTTCCAAACTTTCAGTTTTCGAACGTCCAGTCAGTTAAGCTTTGAGAACTTTAACTTCAGCTGCTAGGCTTGCCAGTTTTTATTCTTTTTATTTCTTCCTCATTTCCTCTTCAGCTTAGCTGCCCTATTATGACTCTTCTTGCTAAGCCTAATTGCTTGGAAGATTTATCTTAAAAGCCTATGACTTCAGTTCTTGAATAGAGCGCTTTACCTNTAATTCTCGGCTGCAACTTCATTAAACTCATCTATTAGATGATTATAGTCTTCAGCCAACTTTTTGTTCTAAAGTTCTAGTTTTAAAATATCTAAGGCTGAGTTTTGCCCTTTCGTTTGTCTATCGTATTAGTCATTGATGCGCTGGTATTCTTAGTAAGATGAGTGGTTTAAGGGATTTTATCCTTCAGCATAGCATTAGTTTTCAGAGGGCTATTTATCATAGTACTCTTCACTTTCTCTGAAAGACTTTCTTTCCAGATGGTTACTGGCCGGCTTTCTATTCTGCATAAATGAGGACGAAGGCATGATTTTACGTGAATACTGCTAAGAGTAGCTCATTAAATGGCTTATTTATTGAGTTAGTAAATCAAAATAGATTTGATTGAATAAATAAATGTGATGAATGAAGTCATATGTGTAAAATAAATGTTGGCTTTTTTTATATAAATTTGTTTGTTGTACGAAAATATTGATTTGTTTATTAACTTCTTTGTTTATTATCTAAAACTAAACAAAACTCAGAAGATGTATATGGGAAAGAAAGCTGCGCAGGCAAAAAAGTAGGCGCAACAGAAGAAACATCAGACAGCCAAAGCCTAAATCTAAAAAAATCAGGAAAGAGTAACTTCTTTTGATAAAGAAATAAATTCAGATCAAAGAAATTTATAACAGCTTTCAGATCAATATGAGCGATTTTGCCAAAAGGTACAAAAGTCAAATCGTTTCCGACCAAAAATTCAGGGACAAGTTCAGCGAGATGTGTCAGGAGTTTGACATCAATCCAATGACGTGTACCTTTTGAAATAAGTAAATAGCTGAGAAAAACATTTGGTCTGATTTGGGCTTTGGAAATTATTACCACAATCTGGCTATGCAGGTAACCTGTTGATTTCATAAGGAAGTAGGTTTTGGACATCTGCAATAAATTTAAGCATGAAAATGGAGGTATCATGAAAATCGATGACATTCGAGAAAGGTACAATAGAAAGGAACCATCCAAAATATCAAAGTAATTATCTTTAAGTTAGCAGGCTCAGTAAGGACATTATCAGGTCAATGTAAAAAGTATACAAATTGGGTAACGCTTCTATCCTCTAAGGCAAATATGTGTGCACAGTTCCGATTGAATTCAACAGTTCAGTTTCCTAGCTGTTATCAATTGCTTAGACACATGGGTTTGTATCTGCGAAAATGCTCAAGAAACTAAAAAACTGGAGCTAAGACGAATTCGAAACAAGAACCAAAAGCCTGAGGAAAAAAGGAATTCTATGGGAAGATCGGCAGTCATCTGATCAGCCACACTATTATTTTTTGAGTCATTTAGGCACAGACTTTAGTCAGTTTGTCAAATTCATGAAATAATTCTGATTCTAAATAGCAAGTATCATGATTGGTTTACATGAATTGAGTGCATTTTGGTTGAGATAAATATACACAACAGATTCTAAGAATCACTTTTTTCGGGTTAATTAACTTTATAAGTCCTTGATTCTGAACTTTTGCTCGCTTATGGTCTTCTCGTAATAATCGTTCAGTTGCTTTATAGTGTTAAGCTATAATTCTAATTAGCTCTGCTTATTTCCCAGCCCGAGACCTTAGTCAGATGTGGAATTTTGCCCTTATTCGTAAATGCGCTTCAGCCTTTCTCTTTCTTGCATCCAACGGTCTCTTTACTAGGACAGCTACTTTCTGGCGTTTATAAAAATCTGATCTTTTTAGTTCTCAAACTCTTATTTTAGTTAGGCTTTCAGAACCTATTTCATATCTTTTTGTTGGGCTCTTAATTTTCCAAGCTCTTCTTATTTTTCTTTTGAAATTTTCTCTTTATCTAACACCTTTAGAAGAACTTTTTTGGACTATTCAAACTTTTTTCCAAGAATTTCTAACTCTTACTGCAAATACTCCACAAACTCTTGGCTTTGAACATCAGAGACATCCAATCTATGGCCATTTTTTATTTTGTTTCCCACATTACAGGAGATTTAATTGAGTTCTTCTTTAATGTCCAGCTACCTCTGCTTTGTCTCTTTAAGCTACTTTTAATATTTTTTGGCCTTTTACTCATATCTTTTTTTGTCAGCTTTGACCCGTTCGCACTCCTCTTTAATATCATCAACTCTTTTGACCTCAGCTTTGAGCAGAATGATTTCTTTGTCCTTCTTGCTACTGTCTTCCCAAAGTTCATCATAATCCTTCTGAACAGTATTAATCTTCTGTTACAAGGGTTTGAGCCTTCTGACTTATTTTAACAGATTATTGATTTGTTCCTCATTGTTGTCGCCCTTTCCTTCCTGTCGCATTTGGCTATTAATTTTCAGGAGCTGTATTTCGTCTTCAAGATCCTTGTTCTTTTTCTTGAGCTGGTTTATGACATCATTATTGCTTGAGTCTATGTTGATAAATTCTTTGGCAGGCTTTTTCTGCATCACTGACAGTTCATCTCCGTTTTATTGTTTAGACTATTTTAGCCATTAATGAGCTTCTATCTATTCTAAAGATAGTCTTTCCTTTGGGTTGCGCTTAATCATGCCCATAACAAAACTTTTGGCCAAAGTGGGGAAATCAGCGGGGAAATTTATATTCATGTTTAAAATGTTTTGCTAGATTTGCTTCTTTTTTTAGGGCCCTTTGGCATCCTAAGATACAAAAGGAGTTCTCCCGGTCAGCAGTTCATAGACCAGTACTCCCAAACACCAAATATCTAGTTTCTAATCATGACCTGATTTATCTATCATTTCTGGAGCCAAGTAGTCAACTGTTCCGCAATAAGTCATTCTTGGCCGTTCACCTGTGCCTGTGAAGTTTGACCATCCAAAGTCTATAAAAATAGTAAGTTAAAATACCTGCCAGTTTTACGTTACCCTTTTTGTCAAGTAAAATATTCTAAGGTTTGATGTCTCTGTGGATAATCTTGTTATTATGAAGGTATTTTAGCGCAGAAATGATTTGTTTGACCATTTTTCTGGTTTAGGACTAATCGAACCTTCCGATTTTCATGAGCTTTGTATAGAGCTGGCCGCCTTTTGCCAACTCAAGAACCAAGAATATGTCGTTCTCTTCCTAAAAATACTCCCAAAGTTTGATAATATGCGGGTGTTCCAACTTTTTGGATATTTGAATCTCATTACTTATCTGAGTCATCATGTTCTTGCTCTTTATCTATTTTTTAGAGATTTTTTTCAGTGCAAACTCCTTTTCATTATTTTTGTAGGTGGCCTGATAGACTCGACCGAACGCTCCATGACC
>VOMN01097790.1:0-11394 GCA_014899125.1 Orchestia grillus | reverse complement strand
CATGTATAGGTCCATGTATAGGTCCATGTATAGGTCCATGTCCAGTTGTCTCAAATTTGGACGATTTCACTATATTTCCTCTCAGGTAGGCCACATCCGCCAACCTCAAAACAAATATTTTCAAATCGAATGAAAGACAACAACAAATCATTTGTGTGATTTCGTTGAACAGAAAATAAGAAAAACAGGAAACTATCGAAATGTAGTAAAAACATTCTCCGACAGATACTCCAGAACGTTAGGAAGTTCAGAATTATCACTCGATAGCTCTGTTCAACAGTGCAAACTTCACATTGTGGGTTACCTAAAGCAAGAATTCATATATTATATTTTGATGTGCTCGCAATAGGAAATTTTCTTGAATGGCGTAGGAAGATAGTCTTTAATCAGTTTTTTCTGAATTCAAATCAGAGAATTCAGTGCATCTACGTATGTAGGAAACCATCGTTTATATGATTCATTGAACCTTGTCAGAAGACCGTTTGAAAAAAAAACAAATCTTTTATGCTATCGCCACAAGAACTTGAGACCACCATAGATTCAACTCGCACACATCAGCATCATAATTCAAATTTTCAAGCAAGCATTTAATAAATACAACATTTTCGAAGTAGACATGAGCCAGTTTTGGTTTAAGAGCGGAGCCAAATTGCTCAATTCAGTAAATTCAGGTGGTTTATGAAGAGCAACAAACAGGAGCTGGCTGTTAAACCTCAGCCTGAGGGTTCATTTGCTGCTGTAATTGCTGCGTTGATTACAAGGCCCTGCTGGAGAGTCGCTACGTAAACACGCCCTCGATTTTATAAGTAAATGCGATCTGTGTGGCCTGGCTGCCACGCTCCACTCATCGAGAGCTAAGTCGGGACTAACCATTCCATGCTTTTGAATAAAGGGATTTAGCGGGGGATTTGGGCACGGATTTTCGAATGAAGAGATCACTTAACAGGAGATTATACTCGTATGAAGCGAGAGTTGTGACATCAATTTTATAAGTTAGACGAGCCCACGATTGAATTAGTAAATTTAATTTTGCTTGTTTTTACGTTCCCTTGATCAACAGGCCAAGAGCAAGTACCATCGCATGTTTTAAAATAAAAAATTATATGTAGCGAAGGATGTGGGTGCAGACCTTGCTATGAAGAGATCAGTAAGGAAAAAATTATCGGAAACGAAAGTTCTGATTTCAATGTGTGTGCGATACGTTTGACCTATACACTGCCAGGACATATGTATTTACACAACTTAATTTCTAAAGGATTAATCCTGATAGCGTATTACATGCAGCATGTAGTCGGGAGCGAATGGTCCTTGCGGAACTTAGGCGTAGGGAAGGAGTTAAGCAGAGCTCGTTCGTCCATTCGATGTCGGGCTGGAAACCACCTCCGGCACTCCAGTCCAGCCGTGCCTGCTGGACACCCTTGCTTTCTGTACTTATGACGCTGAGCACACGTCACACGTGGTGTCCTAGAGAGCTGACCTCGAGACCACGTTCCTGCTGAGGGTGCACATCCTGGCAGCACCCGACTCAGCAGCAAGAGCCCTTCTACCGCTGGAGGGTAATGGGGGGGGGGAACCCTGGTGCGGGCTCGGGATCCCCCTGCAGCGGAAGATTTCACCCCACCGGGGGATGGAAGGAAGACCCGCGGCTGATCGAACGTGGCAGCTATTAGGTCCTCGGCAGTTGTCTTGCCGAGATTAGTTTAGAATTTACGGTCGTTCTATGTTCCCCCCCTCCCGGGGGTCCTTAGGAATTCATTCAGGATCACCTCGTCTTTTGTGTTTGTTTGACTTCGAGGTTACCTTGTTTACCTGTTTTATTTGTTTAGCCGCTTTCACTTAATTTCATTAAAAGTGGGAAAACCACTATTTTATAATTAAGCAAAGTTCTTGCAGACAGCCGCTTCCCTACTCCCTCACTCCATTTTTTATGTATTTTGAAGTCATTGAGCTCTGGCTCAGGGAAAAGAGTAGTTAGTTCAGACAATTGACGACCAAAAACCAATTAAGCAAGAAAATGTTAGGGACAAAAGTATTTGACCAACAATAAAAATTTGTGTCTTTGGTGTTTAGTGGCGTGATCTACACCTGGAATAGCAGCATGGAGACCATTACTGGATACTAACTTTTGACGCTGGGTTTGTGATGTTTAGTTTGAATCTTGCGTGCAGATGATCCTCAAATCAGCAGGTGCTTTTGACTTCCAGTTTGGGCAGCAGTTTTGAATATTCGCAACAAATATCCATTGCGATTGAGGTCAAAAGATTGGATATGCTACAGAAAAACACATATTTTCTTATTTGTGAACCATCGTATGTTTAAGGTCATTGTCTTACTGGAAGATACACTTACGCCAGCTGTAGAATTTTCTTGCGCTCTAAACCCGCTTCTGCTCCAATTTCTGCCTGCACGTGAAACTAACCATTTCTTTCATCAATAGTGTACAAATCCCGTACATCACAGACAGTGTAACAGCCTGTTCCATGCTTAACACTTTCCCTCCGAAGTTGGTCATATATGGTACACGCGATCATCTAACCTAACCTAATGTAACCAAAGCGCTATCATGTATCAAAGCACAAATTTTCGAGTTTTCTTCAAATTTGTGTTCATCAATCGAATAAGCTAGTTCTGATTAGAAAGAAAATTAATAGAGTAACCAAATTTGTGAAACAGAAATCCTTCATTTTTAAATTCACAGTAGAAATTTTTGTCGGCATGTAATTTTACCTGCGTGGAGAACCGTAGTCAAAGTGTAAAGGATAGGGATGGTGTTCTTGAGTACATAGGCAGTCCCTGTTTTCCTCCAAATATGACAACCGTCGTTTCAGTTGAAAAGTCCAATTTTGCTACCATCGGACACTGCAAGCGTTTCCAAAAACTCAATCCCTTTATAAAGTCGGCATTTTGAAAATGCCAAATGGTTCTTCCTATGCTTGCAGTTATTTTGTTTCACATTTTGCCTCACACTTTCACAACTGAAGCTTCCAGTAATGCTTCCCAATCAGATCTTCGAACTTCGCACCACCCAGGACGTACATCCAAAGTTCAAGCACGAATTCTCGTGTGAAGACGAACGATGATTTTGAGACATGAAATTGCAATTTAAGGCAAGCGAAATTTCCCATGGAAGCACTGGTGTAAGTTTGAGGGAATTGGTGGGAGGGCCGTGCGTGTGCAGCAGTACTGCGAGCCTAATAGCCTTGATTAGACCATAGAGGCAAATCCGGCCCGTAATCCGAACTTTTGCACTAGAGCAGCTCGCAGAACTGCCCCTTAGGACGAATTAAGTGCTTCGCAATTTCTTGTTGACGTTTTTTTTCCATTTCCAACCTCCGCAGGATATTTGCCAACGCTAGAAAGTGCTAAAATGATAATTTGAAAATGCCAGTGATAGAAATACCGGAATTTTTCTTGCATGTGAAGGTAAATTCAATGGCGAAGAGGACTTTAGAAAGGACTCTGCAGCTTTGTTGTGAGCTCTCACCTTTGTCGTTTCACACCCAAGATAATGGCACTTTTGCGTCGAATTTTAAAATTGCTCGCGTAAAAGCTAATTTGACAGGATGAATTCCTACGGCATCTGTCGTAATTTTGCAAAAGCCATGTAATTCGCAATGCTTCGTAAAAAGCACGTTCTTTTTCACAGTAACAATATGGGCAGCAAATTTTGAAATGTACGATAAATAGTTTGCACAACGTTTCATGAAAACTTATTATTTAAAACCTCTACCCGTGCTGGTCAGAAAAGCTTGTAATATCGCGTACTGTGATGAATTATTTGATTGCCAGTTGAAACTTTTCCCCACTTTTTAACTTATCCCTTAAATGCATGATTTTTCTACAATGAAGTAAGGTGTACCAGCACCCCAAGTGCTACACTGAACGATTATGCAGGCCGTAAATTTCACTTTCTGTGTTTGATATCTGTTCAGAACAGAGATGAACCGTGTCTGATGAGGTACAAACAGTTATTTTACCACCATTTTCATTATTGAACAAACAAATTAATTATTTTCAGTATGTGCCATGCACAGCACACCAGCATTTAAGAGTTAGGCATGTTCTAAATTTCTTAGACTTGAAAGTTTTTAGTTTATTTCAAGTTGATTTGCTTGGTAAGTAAAGAGTGTTAGTACAATCCTGCACGTCTGACCAGAGCTTCTCGTCTCTTGTTTCGTACTCCCCGTACTCTCAGAGTCTATTCCTTAGGTTAGGTTCTCATGACTTACCTAGCAGAGATGACTCATAATGATATGAATTTGCCATCAGTTTTGAGATCCTTTCTTTCGGCTGTTGAAGGAAAAAGAGTTGTATTGCTCGGATCTGCCTTCTTTAGCTGCTAGCTGAAAGCGTTCGTACTTTTCTTTGCTTTTACGGATTACGTGGGAGACCCGTGGCTGAGTACCGCTCTTCATGAGAATTTGAGGTTAAAACTTCCTTTTCCAGAGAAGCACGACGTGGTTCCGTGAAAATCAGTTCTGCCCCAGCCAGGATTCGAACCCTGACTTCCCAGTTGTGAGTCTCATAAGGTACCAGTCCGCCACCGCACCCCTTTCGTCTTTTCTGAGGTGCGTCTTAATTATGAAACGCGTCAATATTCCTCGGCGTTACACAGCCTCCTGCAACTTTTAAAAGATTCCCACCCATCTACACTACGTAATTCCCTTGCATCTATTATCACGCCAAATGTTCAGCTGAGCGGGGAATCCAACCCTCCATAATGCCCGTCGGTCGCACAGTCGACATAGCGTCCCATTTTCTCTCTTACTACCTGATCCGTAAAAATAATTCTTAGAAGCAGCAGCTTTAAAGCTTCATGGGAGATAACAGCTGCGCCTTCAGGAGCCTCCAAACATCGCTGCGGAAGAGCACCATAAAAGGGATACTGCAAACGAAGCCCTAAAACTTGGACCAATTCCCTGGGATTCTCTTAGACAGAATCTACCTGACAAACGCGTCCAATTCAACAAATCGGAGCCTCTTGATTGCTCCTCATCCATGAACTGTTGGGTGAGCAGCTTCCTGCAGCGCCTTACAGCCTCTTGAAGAGTCTAGTTCACTCGATCCGAAATGGGGATAAAATAGATTGGCCGGCCGTTAATGCATTCCACGTTTTGTCAGCTGTTCGCTGATCTGAAGTAAAAAGTATGTTTAATGATGTTCACAATTAGGTAAATAGCGGAAGAATGGTCATGAGCGAGACGCATGTCTTGAACATTTCATGCACGTATATTTATTTTTGAAAGAATGTGTGTCTTGAAAATTTTAATGCATTTTTTAAAAGTGCGTCTTGACCTTTTTCGGTTCACTTTCGTTTTCAGACACGTGAATCTTGAATACCTTTGGTGGATTTTTGACTCTTGGAAACACATGCTTCTTTGAGGATGTTTTGGTATTTGATTTCATAGAAACATAATTTAGCGATATTTTAAACGTTATATACATCGTGATTACATTTGGCACACTACGGTCCGTGACTTTTGTCGCGCGGAATATCTTTCACTGTACTTCAGTAGCAGCACACACACACACACACGTGGTAAACGTACAGGTACCCTAAGTAGTGCATACATTATAGTCAAAACGCGTACATACATTTCAGAACAATAGTTTCGTCATCTCCACGATTTATAGGCCACGTTGATGTTTAGACTCGATGTTATTTCACTTCATTCTAGCTTGGAATAGTCAGTACAGTTCACTGGATATAACGTTTCCATCACAAGCTCTACTCTAATGGCTTGTTTAACTTAATTAAATTTTATCCTTATCCATATCCACCTTCTTATACATCTGCGTAGACCAACCAACATTTATCTATACCAACCTTTATCTACCTATCATCTACCTATACCTTCGTATAATTTCATCTACACCTACGTGTACAAACCCATAACTCAAGTGTTTTACAATGAGCCTGTAAATCCTTGGGAAATATAAATAAGCTAACTTAAGAACAAAACCTACCCGCTATTTTCCTTAGACTGCCATTTTTGTAGTACAAGAAAGTTCCTCTGCCGACAATTAATAATTTTCTTTGCCTTGAGAAAATCTCATGATGCGCTCCAATTCTCTCATCCTATTTCCCGAAGCAAAAACTCGACTTGAGGCGGTGAGATAAAGTCCTGAGCCTCGAGTAAGTTGGAGGGGCTGCGGCGGAGGCTGGAGCATCTGTTGGAGCCGAGAAAAACTTGAAGACGTAAATCACAAACGAGAGAGGAGCTCTGCAGCAGCCACGGTAGCAGCTGTAGCCAGTGCAGTTGTTCAAACGACAGATGTTCCTCTGAGAGTGGATGTTAAAACAGCTGTGGCTGCTGTTAAACTGGTTCCTAATGGTGATGTCGTTCACAAACCAGGGTTGTTTGGTGGAAACTAAACCTGTAAGGTCAATTTCAGAATTGCAGTGCTGCTGTTGTAGCCCCACGCGACGCTGCTGGTTTAAGGTTTCTAGCTTTCATTGAAGTTGCTTAGACAGCTACTCAATCAAATAACTGTTTTTTTAACTACGGTGCTGTTTGTAAAATGAAACAATGAACTTATCAGCTAAGGGGTGATTTATGTAATTTCAATGCAAATACTAAGTGAAAGTGCAAGTCTGAATGATGGTTTTTAGGTCGTCAGTGCCATCCACGATGACAGTTAACTCGTTCCTACTCGATCAGTAGATACACCGCTGGAACTCGTAGATACTCGTAGATACAGTAGATACATGCCCAGAGATACAGTGCCTGGACATTCATGGTTGCATACCTCTATTTTTGGTGTAGTTTGAAAGTTTCGAACTTACGCTAAGGGTGAAGAGTACAGCTAGTTCAGATATCATATACTTAGCTGAATATTAAAGCAGAGCGGACCAAAAGTTATTGGTAACCAGAAAATCAATCAAGTAAAAAATGTATCGGAAAAAAATTTTTGGCCAAAATTGAAGTCACTTAAATCGCTGGTATCTTATTCCATGGTTTGAGTATCATAATTAAAATTCTTTTGAAAGCTTTTAAAAACTTCTAGCAGCACAAGCAATGTAAAAAAACTATGATTGGCACAATGAACCATTACCTCTCCAGATTTGGTCGAAGAGGGATGCTGAGTGAATACTCGTACAATACCAAATGTCAAAATAACACTTCAACATATTCGAAAGCAAAGTGTTGGACTGCATAATGAAGGGTTAACTATTAGACAAATTACTGAACGTTTCTAAGGATTCACACACAACTGTTGAGACAATAGTTCGGAAGCATTAAAATACTGAAGCAATCTTTAATCTGCCAAAAGTCGGAGCTCCTCGCAAGATCACGGGCCGCTCTCGACGCCAGATGCTGCGTGAGGTGACCAATGAGCCCATGACAACCCGTACACACCTACAGAAAGAATTATGGCTACGAGGAGTTCACGTCAGTCGAGAACGGGTACTAGAGAATGGCATCGGAGTAGTCTATATGCCTTCACTCTACGTAGAACTCCTCTTATTACAGTAAAACATTTGAAAAGCTGTTTAACGCTTGCCAAAGATCATTTCGACCAAGGAGTTGTTTTGAGAAAGGGCTGTATGGTCTGTTGACAATAAAATTAAACTTTCCTTCCAAAACGACGCTCGTCATATTAGGAGGAACAATGTGACTTCCTATGATCCCAAGAACACCATTCCTACCCTCAAGCATGGAGGAGGCATCATTATGGTGGGGTCTTAGAGTCCACGATGCATATGAACTCCACATCATATGGAGGCTAACTCAACGATAAAACTCTCCGGAATTTGGTACACACATTTCATTTACTCTCCAATTGAGGCTCCAAATTATTCGGTTCAGAGCAAGTGCATAATCCTCTTTCTGGCGCAATCGAGCTTACACGTTTCTATCCAAATCGCAGCGACCAATTCAAAATGCGTGAATTCGTTGCACTTTTGTTAATAAAAGATTAATGTGAGTTACCTCGTGTTTCTTCAACTTATTTCTCTTTACGTACGTGTGACATTACGTGAACATTTCTTAATGCTCCCATGTTGCACTTTATTCCCGAGTGAAGAACCTGTTTCTGTTCTGTATGCACTTCATTGTACAAATTCTCTTGTTATCCAAGTATTCTTTGTTCCCTAAATACAGGCACTATACTATGCCACGTGTACTCTGAAGCCCCAATCATTTCTTCTTATTACATGGGGCGAAAGCTCGATTTAAGGCTGTGAGACAATATCCATTATGTGGGAATATATGCCTACTCTAGTAACCAAGAATGAATGGATAATTATCCTAGATTTTCATTAGCGAAATTTCGGAGAATATTTCCGTGAGTTTGCGAAAGTTTATTTTGGGTACTTCGCTGTTCACTTGTTTTTGTTTCGCGTGAAGTTTTTTCGAAGGCCTTTCCAGAGAGAACCGGCAGTGGTAACAGAGATTCCCTGTTGAAGATTCGGTCAGCGGCATCATAGAGGACGTCAAATGTAACAAAATTGTATCCGACATTTAATACGAGAGACATAAGAGGTTCCGGCAAGTCGGGGTCTACTCAGCGAAGGCAACGGCATCGCTAAGTCCTGCCTGTAGAGGGCAGGGGAGCTGGACCGTGGTTGAACTACAAAATTTAATTATGGGTTGGACATTTCGTCCAGGGGCAGTTGGCCAACTATCGCGACATCGGGCGAGGGGTCGAGCATCTGGAAAATCTGCCGTCATTTTCGTCGTAGCTCTCCATTACTAATTTCTTCCTTTTCTATCTCCCTAATAAAATTTGAGTGGATGAATGCGACTGTCTTCTTCTTTTTTGTCGCTCTTGTTAATTTCATTATTACATTAACTTTATTAGCGCTCGGACTTCTTTCTAAGTTTTACTTCTTAATTCTTGAACTACTCCACTTGAGAGAGATCCCGCCTAATTGACGGGTGAAATCACCCGGACCAGGAATCTTCCGGGCAATTATTTAATTATTACTCGCTATATCAATAAACTGAACACTTCTTGACCTTATATCAGTCACTGTCATCCTGTAACGTCTAGAAGCCTGGGTACTGGGACCACTGATTAGCTCAGGTTGGTTTTCAATAAATAGGGAATTTAATTAGTCATTGGTAATTCATTTTCTGAATTTAAATCATCGTACGTTGATCATGTCGTATATTTGGTGATATGTTGTTTTTCAGTATTTCACATGGTCGACGAGGCCACCTCCCTCTCCCGTCGTTGATGATCGTTCCTGACTTTTAGTTAATGATAAATTATGGCCGTAGATGATTGAAGCACTGAGTCCATATGCCATTCTGAGCACCTGAAGCTGTGATTTGGGGGCGATGAATTTTTGACTGTTCCGTAGGTCAATTGGGAGTCCGCATTTGTGGCCATTTTCATGCGGACAGAATCGTCGGTCGCTGGTCTGCATGTGGGCGGGACAGAACCTCCACGTGGTGGCGCTGCGGAAACTCTTGTGAGAATTCTGCCTATTGCCGATGAGGGATATTGGACCTTCTCGAGGCGCGGCTCTTGGCAAGATCGTGGTCCAACTGACCTCCCTGGACATCTTATTCTTTAGGGTGTGTGTGGCCTTTAGAGGTTTTGAGCTTTTTTCACGGGGAGGAGTTCTTTTATGGCCCGATTTGCAATTTCCTTTTTATTGAGCGATTTTTAATGGAAAACTAGAAATCATAGCCTTCGACAAATCGTGCCGTACTTTTGTGTGTGAGTGGAATTTTAAGAGTTGGGCGATTGAAATGAATTTAGTTTTACCATCTGAAATTAAATATTAAATTTAGTTGCATTGCGCCCCTGTTTTATACCATTGCAGCTGTGAGAAAATATCCTATAATTGCGATACGCAGATAGGAGAAGTATAGATATATTCAGAATTTATGACACGATTGGCATTCTTTAGTTCAAATAAATATTAATTGATCATGTTCTCATAACCTATTAGCGCTCACCTCGTTGGTCGATAATGTCCTTAGAAAAAGATTCAACATTTGAGAGCCTACGGAGTGGTAATGTGCACGGAAAAATGATGAATTCGATCAGTAAAATCCATGTAAAAGTTCCAAGCTTAGATGCAAATTTTCATCCACCTCAAATAGACTTTAACATCAGGTTGACTGAATTGGATTTCATTGACATCGAAAGAAAATCTAGACTCAAAATCCTTTTCAAAAATTGATAACATCGCAGTCAGTCACATGTTTTCGACACCAGTTCCCATTTGTGAGCAACTCCCGACACAGACCAAGCAGAAAAGCTGTGACAGCGGTAAAAAAGCCCAGTATGTGTCCATAGACGGGCCCCCACAGAGAGACTGAACCTCACCACCACGACCGTGGCTATTCGCTCTACTAAAGTCCGCTGCGCTTCCACGTCCTTCTGAAGTCCGCTTCTGAAGTCCGTTGCGCTTCCACGTCCTTCTGAAGTCCGCTTCTGAAGTCCGCTGCGCTTCCACGTCCTTCTGAAGTCCGCTGCTCTTCAACGTCTTTCAGAATGCGACCCGATGGCTGAGAACGACTTCATAGTATTTTAAAAGGCTCATGAGAAGCTTATTGAGCACGATTTGCAAGGGGCTTCTGGGGGACGGGAGGGGGGGGGGCATTAATGAGCGGAAAGCGAGAGGCTGGTCTGATGCTTGGGGCATCCAGTGGGAAGCGGTATGTAGACGTACGTCTTATGGGTGGATATAGTGTTGTGATGACACATCATTTTTTCTTGGGATTACAATATATTGCTACATGAGGCGCTGCACTCTTGGTTGTGATAGTGTACAGGTGTATGTGATGGTATAGAGAGGTGTATGACAGAATACAGGTGTGTGTGTTACAGTATCCAGGTGTGCGTGAGAGAATTAAGTTTGTATGACAGTATACGGGTGTGCGTAACAGACAAGAGTTGTGTATGGCAGTACACAATTGTGTGGGACAGTATAACGTTGTACGTGACAGCGAACATCTGTACGTGACAGCATACTGTTGTACATACGTACTGTTGCATACAACTGAAACAATACTATTGAAGCTATACCTATTTCGTTTACCACTGAAGTTATACCAATGAAGTAATGCCACTGAAGTAATGACACTGAAGTAATACCACTGAAGTAATGCCACAGAAGTGATAGCACTGAAGTAATATTTCTGAAGTAATACGCTTGAAGTAATACCACTGAAGATGGCAGTATGTGCAATAACATCACGGAAATCACCGTTATGTGCAGTAATACCATACTAGACACCGGTACGTGCAGCAACACTACACCAGACACCAGTATGTACCGTAATACCACACCAGATACCGGTATGTGCAGTAACACCACACCAGACACCGGTATGTGCAGTAACATATGGTACATATGGTACATACAACATCCATAGCATTCCCTTTCCTTAGTGCTTCGGTTATCATCCTTTGGTGTTCGAGGAATTGTGA